>JAIUND010001711.1:0-31176 GCA_034699125.1 Gisinianus flammeolus | reverse complement strand
TTTTGTGACTCACAAATTGTGCGTATTAAATGACTTTGACGGAGCTAATAAGTCAGATTACTGCTCAACTATAAGAATCGCCAATGCTTCAACACGGCTGCACTTCCCCCGGGTCCCATTTGAAATACACGGCTGCACTTACCCCCGAAACGGCTGCACTTTCCCCATTTACGGGGTAAGTGCAGCCGGATTAGTTAATTATTTAAATCCCTAACTATACGTTTCCAAAACTTTATGAAATCATTGGAGACGGATAGACATGATTCCTAATGAGTCAGATTACATGATGGTCAAAACTAGAAAGTTGTAGTCCACATGGAAAGCTAGTTATTGCAATTGGAACATGAAACGTTGTAAAAAGCGGCTGCACTTACCTCGAGTGACCCTATATAGATACATGAACATGTGGAACATGGAATATGGAAATTGGAGGGATATCAAACGAATATTTCTAGTGGAAAGAGAAAGAGACAAAAGAGAAAAGTCTTGCGAATTATGTTTACAAGATTATCATCAGTTTTATCATTTTATGAAATGTGGATGGGAACTTGGATAAAATCTCCTTGTTTATTTGTCTACAAATCGTGTAGATTGTGTAGAATGTGTCCCATTAGTAATAGTTTCTTGTTTCTTTTGGTATATTTATTTTTTGGAATATATGAGAGGATGAAATGAGGGAAAAGGAAAAGAGGAAACAAGATCAAATGGTAACGACAGGAAGGAAAAGGAAATGTAATGCAATGGAAAAAAAAAATCCCAAAAGAAACGAGGGAACTCTGGGTAGAAAGCAATTAAAGTGTAATAATGTGAGGATGATTGGAACTAGATAAAAGCTAGCAATAAATCATAGACTAAATGTATACAATGTACCAACGACGACGACACATGGACATATTTGTTAAGAACATTGTTTTCTCGGGTGAAGACATGAGGGGAGTCACATGATTATTATTACTTTTATCTAAATCAAAATCCTATCAAAGACTCTTTTCAGCTGAGACCATAAAAGCGCCCGCGTCTGCCTCTCTCTCCAACTCGAAACTCTGCGGACTCGCTCCCTGTCTCTACCTCTGCCTCTCTGACTCTGACTCACACAGATTCTTGATCACATATCCCCGCATCATCATCGTCGTCGTCATCCTCCTCAAACTCAAACCTCATAAAATCACGATGAATATATTGAAACCCCAACAGCCTTTTCCTTTCTCCTTTTTTTCTCTAATAATTCCAATACCAACCAACGCTGCACACTTTTGAAAGCTTCCAGCCGTCCCTTTCAATATTTTTCCATCCAAAACAGACAGAGAAGGAGAGAAAGAGATGCTTCTGCAATCTGGACTTTGTAAGTATTTTACAAATAACAGATAAATACATGACGTTATTACTTAGTCAGCCAGAGAGAGAGAGAGAGGAACACAGTTGGACTTGAATTTCCAAAGCGTATAGTCACCGAGTAATATTGTAAATAGTCAAGGAGAGAGAGAGAGAGAAAAAGCAATAGCAATCATATGATAAGGAAAAAACCCTGCTGCCGTCATAATCGGAGAAAAAATCCTCATGATCTTCTTGCACTTCATCATCATCATCATCATCATCATGGTCCTCTGTATTCAACGTCAGCACCGTCCTCCCTCCTCTCCGCTCTTGTTTAACTTTGATGTTTAACTCTCTCTCTCTCTCTCTCTCACTGTGGCTCGTATACTTAAAAGGCAGTCTACAACTACGACTACGAGTATCAACATCTGTGTATTACATAATACATAATACAATTTGGGACTTTTTGTAAAGTGGTTAGTGTTCGAGTAAGAGTTAGAGTTAGAGCTACGGTGGTAGTGGATGGACTAGAGAAGGAAATAAACGCTTGTTCTTATTGGGGCTGGAGGAACCACAAGATGATTTGTCTAAAAACCCAGTAGCTTAATAGCTTTTCTCCATTTTTATCAGGAAAATGGATCGGAAAACATTTTTATAAGTACGAATGCTCCATCTCTTTCGTTCTTTCTTCTTCTTTTTTTTGCTCCGCTCGTCCTCTTCCTACACACAAACAGACATAGTTACAATATTGTATCCGTACATCCGTACACAAAGATGTACTGACTACAGTTTTACAAGGGAGAGAGAGAGAGAGAGACATGCCGTAGTGTTCTCGAGCTACCTACTCAGATTTATGATAGACCAAACGTACCTCGTTGTGTAATATTGTGTATGTATATGTATACTGATGGACCACTGAAGGAACTGACTGGTAATCCCGTGATTCTTTCTTATTCTCATTCTCATCTCTTTCACGAACTAATCATCATCAACTGTGAAGGAGCAGAATCATTTATTAAGTATCCTCATGAACTCAGACACACACACACACTCACACACAACTGATTGCCAACGCTTTATTTATAAGAATGTCAGCTTCCCTCTCTCTTTCACTCTCTCTCTCTCTTTCTCTTGCTATACCTCAACCATTACATGGAAAAAAAGTATTGAGATTCATCTACCGTATTCAGATTCTACATTATCCTATGTGTACAAGTTACATCCGTAGAGATGTAGAGATTTTGTATTGTGATGTGTATAAGCATAATAAATATCAGTATTTACAGATACAGTTCAATCAACATGCACATGTAAAATACGTACAGAGTAATTTCTTGAACTGTTTTATGATCACAGACGAAGAAGTACGTACAGACTACAGATATATATACGTAGATGGATATTCCCTTGTTGAAACATATATAATACGGAGCTCTGATGATACGGAAATTGAACAGTGATTCTTTTTCCTTCGGTCGTTCAGGACTGTGTTGGAAGTTGAAGTTGGGATTTTTGTACTTTGGCTTCCTTCCGAAAGAAAAATGTCCGATATGAAAAGGAATTGAAATGAAAGCGAGTTGTGGGGAGGGAAAAAAAATTGAAATTGTTTGGTCTATTGGCAGCTCTGGAGTTGAAATCCAAGTTGGCAATGCTGGCTCTCAATGTACATGCATTCGAGAATTGAGACTGGGAGAGTAAAAGAGAGTAAAAGGCAAAGTCTCGAATCCAAATCAACTTTTAAATTAAACATGAACAATGAATGATTCTTTTCCATTGTATCTCAACTCATTCTATTCTAATAAGACCTTTTGTTCTATTTATTCCAACGTTTCATTTCATGTCTACGTCTTCCTTTACATGTGTATACATATCGTATAGAGAACCAGCTTTCTTTGTACACCATAAATACCTTGTAATATTTGTATTTACAATGGCATGGGGATATATTCTACTGATACAAATAATGCAGTGTTAAATTCGATTTCGATTTTGATTTCGAATTTCAAATATTATGAGGTGGCTTCAACATTATACGCATGAACATGCTCCAGATTTTTAATATAAAAACCTTTGTTGAATAGTTGAGTGGTCTGTACTCTTTATGTAGGTACAGATATTTCTGTATTTTATGCCAGAGAGAGAGAGAAAGAGAGAGAGGTGGGAGATGGACGAGGAAAATAGGTGAAAATGTAAAAAGGCAAGTACATTTACTTTTGATGTACAAGAGAAATTTACGAGTGTACGAGTTTCTGTACACGAGCAAGAAAATAGATTTCAAGTCAAGAGGGGAGTTTAGAGCTGTAAATAAAAGCTATATTTATGATTAAAATGGAGTAGATATACAGACGGACGGTGTGCAGGTTTGTGTTCATTTTTATTCATGCAGATGCATATGCATGTGAATGTGAATGTGGAAGTATGT
Organism: Gisinianus flammeolus; assembly: GCA_034699125.1. Taxonomy (NCBI): domain Eukaryota; kingdom Metazoa; phylum Arthropoda; class Collembola; order Symphypleona; family Katiannidae; genus Gisinianus; species Gisinianus flammeolus. The sequence continues at coordinate 27,440 of JAIUND010001711.1, read as the reverse complement.
ATCTTACATATGTATGTCCATCTCCATGTAAATAGTTGGTCGGGTTAGCTTTTTGTTTAAGAGGAAAAGACTTCATTTAAGTTTAATTGCATCTGCATGTAAAGATATGGATAGAGCAGATCTGCATGTCCATATATTATGAGGATCTCACTACAACACGACATGCTCGTGTTATGATTTGGCTATTGTTGATGAAGTGTGTTTGGATGGTTCGTTCATCGTAAATAAGAGTTAATAGTTTAGACGGTCCACACCCAAGAAAAGACGGGAGCAGAGAGTGAGTGATCCGAGTGCGAGAGAGAGAGAGAGAGAGAGAAATATTAACAACAGCCAAGCTTCTGCATTGTTTTCTTTCTAAGGTATGTTCACTTTGTGTGTTTGTGGCGTATTTAGTATTTTGCTTTGCTTTACTCTCTTTACTCTACTGATCTCATGAACTAATTTTTTTTTATGCACAAATCTTATGACTTGTATATGTTACAAGGTATAACAAACTATTAACTAACCATGCAGTATGTATGTGTATGCACTTGTTTTTCGATTGTATCTCCCGTTTTTCTACTGAATCAAGTAGACACAACGAGTAGTACAAAGACGGAGATGGAGACGGAAGAAGAAAAAAGGGAAAAGATTAATGTTGCTATATGGACTCTACTCCATAGATTACCCACAGTTTACCATAATTTGTAATAAATTTTAAATATTTCTCCTTCTTGTTCTTGTTCTTTTTTTTACTTGACTTGGCTTGGCTAAGAATGATTTTTTTTTTAGGTTTTGGTTTTCATTTTGCATTGTCGAGGGAATAATAGAGGAATTTAGAGTGTTAATTGTTTGATGAGTGATGAATGCAGATGCGAGATGTGTAGCAGTAAAATATATGAATGAGATGTGCAATGTATACTGTCTACAGAATTACAGAATACAGATACATTGTAAAATGTACATAGAATTTACATCTATCAATGTAATATCAAATATCGTGTAGATTCAAATTAGATTGTTCCAGTCCAATTTTTCCATTGTATTTTTTTTTCTTGGGTTCCTGTTCCTTGTTTCTTTTTCATTTTCTTTCAAAAGTTGGTTGATATCATGCGATGTGAAGGGGGAAAAGAAGGAGTTCAGGTAGCTCGTCGGATTTCGGTTGCCGATTCCCATCCTTCCCTCTCTCTCTCCTCTCTCTCTCTCTGTAATTATCCCCATCAAAAATTCTTCATTAAGTTTTTCCGTGGATTTCTTTTCTCTTTGCTCTTGCTGTTGGAGCTCCGTGCACGAGTTGAGCACACATTTATTTCAGTCGTGCATCTCTCTCTCTCTCACTCTCATTCTCTCCAGATATGTGTGTAGTCTAGCTTAAGATTGAAGTATTGAAGGGAATACGATCAAATACATATGGAACCATTTTCATTTAATCTATATTATATATATATATTCTTTAGATCATCTGTATTTTGTATTGAGCCTGTCGATGTTGACCTGATCTGGATTCAAGATGCATCAGACTACTCGTCACTTTTAAACTTGAGAGTTTGTTTTTTTTTATGTATCTGTAGTTCCAGTTTTGAATTCTCAAGCCTTACATTACATGTTTGTGTTGTTGTGTTTTGATTGGGGATTTGGGGCTATCCAGATTCCAGATGATCCCACAGCATGTACGGTAAATATAAAATAAATGGGGATGGAGGGGAAGGCAAAAGGCAGTAGGGAATGGAAGATGTACAATCGTCAATGTAATACAACATTTTAAGTAATAATAGACTACGGACAAGATAATGATGACTCTTGCCCGAGCCGTCTAATCAAATTTCTAATGGAATGACCCTTGGCTATTGACCATGTGCAGATGGATGAGAGAGATTAGGACTTATTAACTCCGCTGAGATTCAGATTCACGTATCGTATATAGTAAGTAGCTTTTACGATATATCTGTACTCAGCTGTCGCTGTCATTGGATTGGTTAACATTTCTTGTTGCTGTTGTATAATTTTATATCAGTATACTTTGTCCATTTGGTACCTATTCAAAATTCCGCTCCATTTTTATTTTTCCCTCTTCAAGTCCAATCGGCAATAATCTTGAGTCAAGATTCTTGACTGGAAAGTCCACGAGGACGAGGCATGAGAGTGAGAGAGAGAAGAGAGAGAAGAGAGAGAGAGAGAGTACTCGAGTCTGAGTGTAAGACAAAGACCAGGGTTGTAACTTGAATTATGATTATTATTGTTCAATTATGCTCAGTCCTTTTATTCCTGTTCCTACAGATATACAAAGTATATTGAATAAGAGAGTCGGCATTTTTCTGATTACTCAACTCTCATATGTGTAAATGGACTTTTATTCTAGTATGTCTGTGTGTGTGTGTGTGTGTGTGTATGATGATTTTATCAATTGTATCGTCTTCTAATGGAGGGTTTGAAGAACGTGAACGTGTTCGGAATGCAACAAAATGATTTTACAACTTATAAACTGTGCAACAAAATTATTTTACTCTGCATTTATCCTAATTTATTTACTACTCGTTTTTTCTCCCTGTGATTCTCTCTCTCTCTCTCTGTTTCTCTCTGTTGTGCGCGTCAAGAAATCAAAAGTCCAACTTTACAGTTTACATAAGCTTTAACACTACTTTACTTTACCTTATTCCCTTGACCGTCTCTTATTATTATTGTATTTTTTTTATTTCCTTTTACTTCTATCTCTATCCGTCTTCTACATCTCTTTCTCAGACTTTATATCTACATTTTTTCTGGTTCATCCGTCCGTGTCGGCATTATCCGAACATTTGAAAAGCAACACTTTTGCCATTCATTTCCACTTATGCTCAAACATCACTCTCAAGTATATAGTCGGCTTCGCGGCTGCATGCGGCTGCTGCTGTTGCTGCTTCTATTCCATTTTCCATTTTTTACATGTTGGATTCATCCTGAATTGTAGTTCTATTTAAATTTTTATTATTATTGTTTCAAATCATCGAATCGAATGACCATTATGCTTTATGCTCCCTTTATATAAAGCTTAATGCTATGCAAATACAAATACAAGTACAAAGTCAAAGTCAAAGTCAAGTTCCATAATTTTTTTTTAAATCCAGCGATAAGTGCAGGCATCATCATCATCGTTATTTTTTGTTATCCTTATTTTCCTTTTACAATATATGATATACGTTTATGAATTTGAATGATGGCCAGTTTAGATGGATATCGTGTTTATTTAACAGGGAACATGAGATTGTGATATAGTGAATGCTTGTCATGTCCCCTGAAAACAAATGCATGGTTTAATTTTGAACAAATAATCATCAAAAAAAAAATGAACAATAACAAAACGATTAAATGTCAAAATTGACGGGTATTTAAGTTGAATATTTGTTTTTCTTTTAGAGTGCAATTTCCGCTGCATTCGTTTATTTAGCCATTTTCATTTTATTTGCATATTTTATTACTGTATACAAGATCCAGGCAGGAGCCACTCATGTATAATTTGACAAACGTTTTCAAGTTCATAACATGAATTTTACTTCTGTTTGCTCATTCATTACAAAACAAACTTTTTTCTTCAAATACTTTTATTTGGGCTTTCAAAACACAAGAAAGTCCAAGTTGAGAAAACTTCGCAACGAGACAAAACTGTCACAAAACGGGGAAATATGGAGCAAAGTGAAAGCTCAATGACTAATTCATTTTAATTTGCACATGTTTTTTAAAGCCCATGACGTGGATTTCCGTTTCATGTGCTATACATCTTGAAATGTGCAAATGAGAAATGCAACTAACTTGCATAAACATAAACATGTGACTGTATATATAAAAACAGAATATAATATTCTGCGACGTCCATCAAGTTCCAAAGAAGAAGAAGGAAAATGAGAGTGAAACCTGTGGGGACTTGAAGACTTTTGTTCCATTTTCCAAAGAGATATATGAAATATGAATCGTCCAAAGTTTAGAGCTAAATGTACTGAATGACTCCAAGTCCAAAAGCGTCGTTCGAAATTACAACAGAAAAAAAAATGTAATCATTGAGATAAAGAAGACGAAGATGAAGATTGAAGAGAAAAGGAGAGGAAAATGAAGTGAAACTTTCCGAGGGAGTGAGCAAAGCTTTTTGAAGCATAAAAACAATAGTTAGAGAGAGACAAGACAAAAGCTCACCAGCACAAAGGGTTGTTCGCAATATATAAAGACGTAATCATACAGAAGAGAGGGAGAGAATTCGGAGACAGAGTGCAGTATATACTTAGGTATAGAATAGAACCCAGGTCGGGAGAATTATGGATTTTCTCGCGTGTCCTCCTGTGTGCAGTGTACAAACTGCACAATGACATTTACACACTATATCTATACCTAAATGTATATATGAATTTTTGGCCATGAAAACTTTCTGGCTCCTCAAGAAAAAGTTATCATGCAATAATCGTTTTCATCCTGAACAATTTGATGATTTTTCACATAAAGTATAACTTCAGCCTTTGCTGAGTAATCAAGTCAACATTTCCATCTCATTTCATTTCATTTAATCCAATTGTGTACACACTGTGCAATATGTACAGTGTTCAGACATGAGACATCAGAGACATGAGTTTTAAATGATGGAATCCATCAGATGGATTCCTATGTGTATGTTTTCACGTATGCGATATATATGTTTGCCTTACAAAATTCATTGGCTACGTTTTTTTCCTTCCTCTGGAGAATGTCATCATTTATTTTATATGAGGGCAAAATCACATTTTAAATTTAGTTGCGTGTCATCAACCTTTAGGATTTTCCATGTATGTAAGCGTGTGTGTGCATGAGTTTAGTGTGTACTTGTGTAGTTTTTATCTTTTTATCGTTTGGAAGTGGAGAGATCTGAACATGTTTCAGGAAATTTACGACTTGTTTTCAAACCAATAAATTTTATTGTGTGCTTTTCATCTTTCATTTTCTAGCTCGTTTCCTCAGACACAAACACACACACACACTCACGACTAAATACGTATATAACAACGTAACATGAAGACCCCGACAAAATTTATATTTACATTTAAGGGTAAAGTGTTGAGATTTGTATTATTATTATGACTGATGATTCAGAGGATTCGGAGAGGAAACATACACAAATAAATCTTGAGCGTAAAATAAATTGTAATTTGTATGCCAATTTGAGGATTTGAGGACCATAAAAATAAAACAGTTGGGAATTTTTATAAATTTCCATCAAACTTGATTCCTCTTTCATCAATCCGTCTCCACATCTCCATGTGTATTAAAAATATATCGTTTGTATGTATACATGTATATATATTTGTAACATCCGAGCTGTTCAGGTCACATCCCAATCGGCAATTTGTTTTATTATTCTTGCCAAATCATAAATATCCGTTATTACAATATATTCTTCATTTTTCTCGAGCATGTAAGCAGAAACTTTGAGCATACCTTTGCATTATATTCCACGGTTTTTTTTTCTTTTTTTGCACTATTCAAATGCATTTTATTTGTATTTGGGCTTTTATGACGCTGTTGACGTTCCATACTGGACTTTTTGAATTATTATTTTGACATTCTAGAATCTCGGCACTGTGCAAGAGAGAGAGAGAGAGAGAGAGAGAGAGAGAGGAATAACATAATGGGGGGAGGAGATGGAGAGGAAAACGTAAATAATCGTAAAAAAGATTGTGAAAAACGTCAGTGTAAATTTTGTTATTTTGTACACATTCAGATCCAGATTTATGAATCGGCAGCTGAAATTGAAGCCATTGAAACTGAATCAATTTGGAAAGCTATTAAATCAAAAGGATACTTTGGATTCGTACATGTATACGATATATATGTACACACACGGGATATCTAGAGTCGGCAGCGGAAAGTCAAAGTTACTGAGAGCTCAGATCGGAAATTGGAAATTGCAGACAGAGCAGAAACTATACGAATATAACATACCACATGCACAACGTACGGTTTGCAGTACCCACAGTAAACTATACACTATAGACACACAACTACTATAAATAGTAAAATCTCCAAGCGGTGTATGATGAGGACCAGAGATTATTTCCACGAAACACAAACGCATGTTCTCTCTCTCTCTCTCTCTCATGCTCATTCAACTTGAAGCAATCAACTAATTAGGTTTCTAAGCCACGGTTTCAAAGCTCACACACACACCACAAGCAGTAACACATTAAAACACGTCGTCCATGAATGTTGCATGTACAATTGTACACCCATGAGGAAATATTCAGAATTTATCAGCACTCATGTGAATGTGCAAATAAAACTGATTACCGCTCTTTCGCAAGGCTTTTACTCCCAAAAGTCCAAGAGAGAGAGAGAGAGAGAGAGATTCCAATTCCAAGCCACATGTGAGAGTCTGTGTGTATTTTGTGTACGTGAAAGGAGAGAGTCGGGGATTTTTTGAACGAGTACAAACAAATATTCTTCTTCCATTTCATTTGAGGGGGATTATGAACAAATTGAATGTGTTGCATTTATCCTCTTGTCAATCACCATCAAATCTAACAAATCGAACAAATCCCCAAGTTGATTCCAAATTAAAGTTGACTTCTTTTCCTTGTAATCTGACTACATGAAGAATCAAAATCCGATGCGCAATCGAATAGAGAATATTAAAAACTACATGTAGTCATAATCCATGTACTTTTTATCGTACTTTCTACAATGTACACACGACTTTAACTTTTACTTAGTATAGTTTTTATTCTACATCAATTAACGTTTTTTGTTTCTCATTTCCTTCTTCTTCTTCTCCATCTTCGTCTTCTCTATATTTGGTTAATTTGTTTCGTTATCGTTGAGGGTAGACACAAGCTACATTCTAAATGGTAATCAATCAATATACGGATTTACTATGGAGAACCTTAAGATACAGCAGGAGCAACAGTATATAGATTCAAACTCATTAAGCTCATTTTTCATGACAAATTATAATTAGGAAACCGTTCTGACTGACTGTTTCTGATTGCTGGAACGAATACCAACGTTCGTTATACACACTCACTTTTCTCTCCCAAATACCAAATACGGCGAGCATATAAAATTCAATTCACTGTATATACAATATAAAACAAACGTATACTTATGCAAATGTCGTAATCGAATTGGGAATTAAAAAAAAAAACAAAAATCTTTCCATTAGGTATTATTGTAATTGTACAATATTATGTATATAAATTCTCCAATTTCCTCGTATGTTTCCTCACTTATTCCGATCTCAATTAGCAATAACTTTGTAATATATTGTATGTATATGCGTAGAAATAAGTTGAGCACATTGTGTGTGATATACGACGTCTTATGTCATTCCATATCAATGAAATAATCTCGTATTTACGTGTGCATAGACTTGTTCATTCCTGAGATTCATGCAATTACCAATTATATACATACAGAGAGAGCTAATAGATTTTGGAACTAGCGAGGAGTTTAATTATTTTATTGGCATGTATATTTGTATATTTTATTGTATACTCTGTCGGTATTAGAACAACAATGGGGGTTTTAAATGTATGGAATCTGAAAGTGAAGAGTGGCTGCATTTTTTTTTTTTTGATCAATACATAATAGATAATGGACTTATTTTGCAATCAAGTATGGTGTACGGAGTTTCGAATACCATATATATTCTAAAGAAACCATTTTTTGGCATACAAGGGTTAATATATATTCTACATTTACATGCATGTGTAGAAATATTTTATAGTAATCGCAAGATTTCGGACCAAAGAGTAGAGAAAAAAAATCAAGTGTACAGAATTGATAGAGATGAAGGCACGCGAGATCACATGTTAATATCATATCATAATACAAATGTAGAGAGAGAGAGAGAGAGAGAGAGAGGACGAAGGATAACAAGCGAGCAAGGTTTAATTCTTAAATGCCTTTAATCAAGATCAGCTCAACCTTCCAAAAATGGGAATTCAATTCACCATCTATTATCTGCATATAGTATATGTATAATATTCTCTACAGTTCTTCAAATGATTGTCAGTTCTGATAACGGATTCATTTGTGATTCGTTCATGTTCGTTCCCTCTAATATCTTGTATTATCTGTTGGTCCATTTATATTCAATCTTATATGCACTCACATCCACATCACGCATATAGGAATGAACGAAAAAACACCATAGTTGATCGTCCTAGTTGTAGTTGTGTAAAGGTAAAGTTGTGTTCGGAATCTCAACTTGAGATCATACAAGGATTCTGCCATCTCCATATGTATTGTACATATTCGCGTGTGAATATACAAGAAAAATTATAGGCATGAGGAATCACAGTCACTGTAAATTACTTGAGTCAAGGAGAGAGAGAGACAGAGAGTGAGAGGAAGAGAGAGAGATAGAGACAGAGATAGAGAGGGGAGAAAAATCTCGGATGAAATTAATCAAAGTTTGACAGTCGTCACCGTTCACTGTTCAACTACTATCAGTACTGTCGTTCTTGTGTGAGTTATTTTACCGTTCTCATTGCCATCCTCATCCCATTCCGTTTACTTTTGAGTTTTGATATGAAATCCACTCAACTTTCAACTCGGCTGTAGATTTTACCTACAGACATACCTACAATTGTATTTGGTATGTACCTACATTTATATGTGTGAAGTCAAGTTGCTTTAACAATGCCGAGTAATTGACTCGGTGCTCGACGTACTATTTTGTCATTGGTGGCTCGCTCGGTTAATATTCCACTTGAAACCTTCCTTGGAATTGAAGTTGAGCTTTAAGCCTTTGCATTAACTTGCATGCAGCAGATTTCTCTCTCCTGGCCCTTTTACTTTCTCCTTCTCTCTCTCACTCTCTCACTCTCTCTCTCTCTTATCAGTCGAAACTTCTTGCAGAGAAACGGGAACGCAAATTCAGGGGAAGAATTTTACACTCTTTACAGACGCAACCAAAGAAAATCTAGAAAATCCTGAGATCCTCAAATCCTGAAAGAAAATCTTGAAAAGAAATTCTGCGACGAGGGAATGTCTTGAATATATATGACAACGAACGACAGAAATACTTATATATAATAAAGACGTTCACAGGGTATAAAATAAGGTACGCGAATACCTGTACCTTTCCCCCCATCACATACACTCACATCACCCAAATATTACACACACATATCCAACCCTTTTTTTACAGTTAGACAGTGGATAGTATATATTGTAGAATAACTTTTAGTTTCCACACAGATAAGTCCTGGGTATATAAATGAGTGCTAGAGCGCTTTTCCTTCAGACTCCAACTCCACTCCAGATTCCAGATGAAATGTCCTTTCATTCCGTTCCTTTTCCCACTCATCTTACACATACATACATCTATTCTATACTGTATATCCGGATACAGAGTTCAAAACTCGTCTGAATGAGAGAGAGACATTTTATATGATAACCCCCCTGTTCAAATGTGGATGTGGAGAAACACTATAATTTTTGATAAAGGTTTCTCAAGTACCTACGCTAAGTAGACTTGCAAGTATAGATACTTAATCCCTAATATTTAAATAGTAGCCAAGAGAAAAAGAGAAAAGAGGGGTGTGTATATGGTTATGTACCTGGATTCAACGTATTTGCGGGTTGGCAAATAGTACGAAACTCATTTAAATGTTTTACGTCGTACATAGAGTGCGTCACGTTATATCATAACATTACATTACTTGAAAGCAATGAGCTCACCACCACCACCATCGCATCTCTCTTGATGACATTCAGCTCACCAGAAGGAAATGTGCGGAGGGAGATGGAAAGGAGAGAGAGCATTACATTTTGTCGCTCACACCCGCGTACTTACTTTCACTTTTACCCGTGGCCAAAGATTGTTGCTCGAGCTCTCAGTCTGACGGTCACACACATAAATACGTATGTACATATGTATATGCAAGAAGAGAGGAGAGCATTTTCAAGTGCGTCGAGAGAGAATTGGGAAGGTGGTGCATATTGTATGTATGTATTATGTATTAAACTACCTACTATGTACGAAGAGAAAGAGAGAGAGAGACGACAGACTTGATTAATTTGATGCTTTGCCCTCGCTTCGTGAGTAAATTATCCTGTATTGTCAAGGAGGCAGTTGAGAGTTGAGTTGAGTTGAGTCCTACATTGAGAAGTTCATGTCATAGGCAGAAGGAATGTGTTGTGCAGTGTTGTGTAGCAGTATATGTAGAGGGTAGACTTAATGGCAATTTCAATTGCATTGCATTGCCAAAAGCCATACATGCATGTATGCACATGTAAGTACATATCTACTTTCTTCATACCTATTATACTTGCTATTATTATATTTTGTCGGAACATAATCACACATGTCCAATGACAACCAGTTCAAAACTCCGTAAACATTCTCACCCTTTGCTCCTTTCCTTTCCTTTCATTCCATTTAATCATTCCGTCCTTCCATTTTAATGTCCCCCCCATCATTACTCAACACATTTCTGCTGGTGATATGTTACGTTACAAGATTGTGCAAACTGCAAACGTCGAATGTCCATACATTTTTATGCAAAGAAATTGGAAATGAATATATTTTCTAATTGAATTTGCATTTATTTGATAAATGGAGGAAATTGAAATTGAAGGTGGCTCATTCATTCATTATCAAGCAGAATCTGCAGATTTCCACTTATGAAATATACGAGGTTTTCCTTGAATAATATCAATTTTGTTTCAACAAAGACGTTTACGTAAATAATTTTCATAATACACATGTATGTGCTAGTACATGTGTGCCTTTTCACCGACCACCCTCATAATTTGATGGTTGAAGTCTTGTACGTTGAAAGCAGATGCTTGAAATGTTTGAGATTTCAATCTCTCTCTCTCTCTCTGTATCATGAATACATGTGTATGTGTATGACTATTAATTGTTCTTTTATACTTTTGTGTACGTAATTGGGCATTAAATTCTAAAGTAAGTGTAAGTGTACGATATGGTAAGTGAGTGAGGTCTGTACAATTTGGTATTTGAATTGAACCAATTGCGTGCTTGTGGCTTAGTGAATTACCACCAAATGAAAATGAACCACAACTTATATTTATTTGCAAAAGGATTGGGACACAAATACGCCCCATGGAAATATACAAAATACAGATATGCAAATAGGAATGGGAAATAAAGTACTTAATGATACCTACTTTGGAAATTATTAGAATAATTAAGTCTGACTGTCTGTATTATATGTATATATAGTTGTTGTTGGTTGACTATCATGACTAAATACATCGCGGAATTCTTGTGTGTACATTATCTGTAGTAACACTAGTACCAGTGAACAAACCATAAAGATACTCCACACAGATTTATATTGTCAAATCTAGTACATTCATTGTGCTAATATGGTGATCATTTCACTTATTGGCTAATAGTTCGATCTTTATCCTATATCTCTCTGCATGTGTGTGTGTTTTTTATTGTTGGTACTTGTGTAAATCCAATATTGTAATTTGTGTGAGAGAATACTATTCAATATTTTTATTACTATACAAATATAGAATGAGATTCCTTTCTATATACGACGACTGTCTGAACACATGTTTTCCGTTGTATCGGTAATTGTAATTGTATAGCTATGAGATGCTCACACGCATTATTTGATTTATAATGTTGCACTGCCTATACAGATACACGCAATAATTTATTATTATGATTGTTGTGAATTTTACGCATTCAATTCTCCATGTGGATCACACAGATAGGGAAGATAGACTATACATATTGGCTAATACATTTGTAAAATAATCATGCTGTTCTCCTTATTTGATACTAGAGAATAGAGAGAGAGAGGCTTCGCATAATGCTAATGGAAAAAAAACTCTTGACATGACAGTACGAAGAAGCAAAGGAAAAGGAAAAAGAAAACCCTTTGCTGAGTATCTTATTCATCTATGTAATAGGTTCCATTACTATTGATAAGAGATAAATTTTAAATTACGGTCCTATTATTGTTTCCATCAAAAGGCATTTTATTCCATTGTATACAGTTGATAAAGTATGTATGCACATGTATCAATTCAATAGTTCAATAGTGTGTGGAGACTCTGTCAGAAATTCCCATTCAGTTTCTGGCATTCCTCACGTCTGTATATGAAATTATGAAATCAAAATATTATGATAGGGACCCAACAATGAACTTGCTCAATTGCTGCGGGAGCCTACTATTTAAAATGATTTCATTTTGTCTATAATTACTACATATGTCCAAGTAAATATATGATTAGAGTTTGGTGTTTTGGAGCTGAAGTTCTCGGAATCATCATTTTGAAGCTATATTTCAATACGAAAATAGCATTATGTATTTATTTAAGTAGATTTGCACATGCATGCTTGGATGATATTGTATTAAATTATCGAATAATAAATCTAGGGTACAAAAGATAGCCAAAATTCATAAAGTAATGAAATATCTAATGATTTTCTCAAATTCAAAATCAAATTCCAAGAATTTCAATACTAATTAGAAATCTATAGAGCCAAATGATGACTGACGATGAGATATCAGATTTGTGTACGTCTAAAATGAAAATTACGGGGAAAAGGAATATTTGATTTGGTCATATCTCCAACCTTTCGCTGGAGTCGCGTGGATTTAAGAGATTTTCTATATAGAAATGTGCACATGACATGCCGATGTTGATGGCAGACTGCCTGAACAGAGTGTCAAGTACCATTTTCCATGTATGGTTTTGAATTTTGAATAGGTGGTGAGAGTACAATACAAAATTTTACAATAATTCTGTGACACACACACACACACCGCAGTAATAGTAATAGTGAAAATAATAAGGGGACAATCAAAAATTGAAGCTTGAAGGAAAACAATCTTTGTGTCCCATCAAAAAATAAAACTTTTTCATTGACTTGGATCACTTAGTACGTGTATGTGTGTGTGTGTGTGTGTGTATGTTACAATAGGAAGGAAAGCGTGTGTATTTGAAGTTTTTCCATTGTGTATATGTATTAAAATATCAAATTAAAAGGTTTTATTACATCTGTGCAGAGGTTCATGCCTTCAACTCTGATTGAAGGACAGCTATTAGAGTAATAAACATATAAATAGATTAAAATAGTTTAAAAGAGATTAAAATGGTTTAAAATAAGGTTAAAATTTGTGTGTGGAGAGACCAGAATTGTGTATTGTGTGTGGAGGACATTTAATTTCATTTCCATATTATCATAACGTCTGGATCTCTCTCTATCATCTCATCCAATTCCGTCTGAGTAAAATCATGGGCCAAACAAATCTCATCGTAGGTATGTGTCCCATCGAACATCTCATAAAGAGCCTTGAATTTCTTTCGATGTCTCAACAAATGCTCCCGACTCTCATTATCACTAATGTTATTCCCGTACGGGATTCTCCCAGCTTTCTGAAGAAGAAGCGTCTTCTCCACTTTCCGTATAATACCATGGGTGAGACCGAATAATACCAAACGTCTTTCATCCACGACACTCAGTATCGATTGGAATTCACCGATGGGATGATGATGGGACGAGGAGTGTTTGGCCGAAATCATTGTCCCGTGTAATTTCACAGGCGTTGTAGGATTTGATGAGGTTCTGGACTGTGCGGACGAGGACAGGGAAATGTCACTGTATTTTGAAGAGGAGTGAATTCGGTCTAACAAACTCCGACTTGTTAATGTGGCGGGTATTGTACGAAAACGAGTACAAAGGTCCTTGATGGTAACTCCTCGTCGCATGGCACAATAAAATCGAACCACATCCACCAAATGTGGTTTCGTCTATATTATAGAAATGAAAGTATATACATTACAAACATATATATTATATTACATATGTAATTCTCCTCTATACTTTTTTCCGTTTTTTCTATTCTATTCTTAATTTTCCATAATGTCTCCTCAGGGAAATGAATCAATAGATTGGTTTTTAAAGTTTAAAATTGACTCTCAATTTCTCTTACATGTTCTACTCGAGCGACAAAGTTTAAACATTCGGATTTAAAGGCAGCATCTCCATGAACGACTTTGGTGTGTACTAACGGTGTAGTACAATAAATATTTCCATATAGAAAAAGCGGTACCATCTTGATTACACGATAGTATAAAAGATTTTGAAGACAAGTCTTGACGAGATTTGTGTCCACATCCGCTAAATTGGCTAATAGACAAGATTAAGAAAACAAATCTTGATACTTATTGACTAGCTAGTACTAGCTACTACATATTTCAGTTGTATTGTTTTTTAAAAAAAAAATCTTTGTTATGAAACTTTTTTTAATAAAGATTTGGTAGCATTGACTTACCAATTTTGGAAACATGATTAAAGCCATCTACATATGGTAGAATTTGTTGCGTAGTTAAGTCCCATCTGTCGATTTGGTAGGCATCAGTTATAAAAACAGGTACTTCATGATTATGTACTTGGGGAGGATCACAGACGGTTGCTAGTACGACTTTTAATTTTAAGAGACGATCACGAAAGACAATGGAACACTCACGATTATAAGAATTGAGTCCATGAATTACATTTTCAAATATTTTCTCCAGCTCCTTCTCATGCCCACTTCGAAGTCTAGATAAATATTCAATTTCCAGTTCTAACGAAAGGAAAAATTCGGCAAATTTAACTAACACTTGTTCATACTGAACAGTCCTTGCCCATGCATCACATATAAAACAAGTATTGAAGTAAAAGGCATTCCTCTCATATTTTTCATTCTTGATCTGTATAGGATAACCAATTATTTTCTTTCCGAGTGCGTTGACAGTCATGGAGAGCCGTTGCAAATGTGTTTTGGGAATGATGTATGTAGAGAGAGCATCAAATGTTTCCTTTGAAATTGTGTCAGCTGGATATTGAACTACAATTTTAGGACCAGCAATATGATGAAACTCACTTAAAAATATGGCAATGATCGGTCCTTCCCTACCACATCCTTCGAATAAACCTTCGTTATCTACAACTGCTTCCGTCGTCATTGTATCCTTTTCCTTTTCTGTTCATCACCTATATGCATTTTTTTTTTTTGACAATTCACAAAGGAAAACAACTCAAACGTAATTTAAATGGAATTTAGTGGATTTAAAAAAAAAGTATGTCAATATTTCTCACCTTTTCAAAGTTGTCGTACTCATTTAGTTAACTGAAGTTTACGTTTTTAAAAGTTCTAAGCATGCAAAAACTCTCAGAATAAATTCTAAATAAACTTCTTTATTTTCAAAATATTCCGCTTTTAGACTTTCAGCGGTTCTTCACATTCAAATTTTTTCGACCCACACGTTTTCAATTCTAATTAAATTTTAACTCGTTTATTAATACTTTTAGTCAATCCTGTGCTTTTTTTAGGACATCAAAATAAAAGTTTGAGCAATGCCAAAGAAGAAGAGATCCGATTTTTTCCCTAAAAGTCAAATTTGTGGATTGGTAAGGACTTTAAACTCTTGACTAAATGTTTTTTATTTTATACATGCACATATCCAAGTCCTACTTTGTCGTATTTTTTATCCTATAATATATTATATTTGATGTTTTTTTGTAGGGAACGGATCCTGTTTGGGATGACACAGAATTGGTCCATCAATTTGATCAGGTTTTGCGTGAATGGAAGGAAGAAAGAAGATATGAAAATTCCAATTCGGATCCCGAAGATATTCCAGAAATCGGACCATGGACCTCCGTTGAGTTAGATCCGGATCAAATTATGCTGCATACTGCAGCTGTAAGTACACACGACTGCGGACTTATTGTCAAAGCATTTTATTTATTTATACATGACTATAGACATTGAATTACTTAATTTTTATATCGTAACGAATTTTTCTGTGCAATCTGTATATATATAAGTAAGTATATTATATATTTTGATTTTGTTTGTAAAAATTTTAGACACCGATTCCGTTTTTGGACGACTACGAAATGATTTCATTGTACAATGAGGCCCTTACATCTTGGAAAGCAGAGCGTAAACCGAAAATGAGTTTCTCATCCGAAGGCACACCAACAACGGTTATTTCTTCACCAACAGAACCTACAGCTCAGCCCGGGCCATGGGTCACGATTGAGCATAGTGAAGATCAAACATCCTCAGAGGTAAGTGTAGTCATTATTTTACTGAAGGTTCTCTTATTGTGAATCAACACTTGAGGATAAAGTTTAATTTGTAATTGTTATTTTATTTATAGGAACAAATCAAGAACTCCGTCAGCGATGATTACGAAATGATAAAATTGTATGACGAAGCTCTGACCTCTTGGAAAGACAAGGATGATGTGAAAGAAGAACAATCGGATAAAAAATCTCATGATCAGAAAAATGCAACTTTGAATTCGCTTGAACATTCTCTCAAGATCCTAGAAATTAAAACTGATGATGAGAGCAAAAGTCTTGAGACGTTCACAAAGATTTGTCACCAAAATTGAATGTCGACAATTCTGAAACTATCAAATAGCCAATAATATTTAAAAAAACATCCAATCTCTTTCATACATTTTCACAAACTTGGTAAGCTATGGCTGTACTTTGAATACAATTATAAACCAGTACTACATACATTTAAACTAAAACGTGTTTGTCCAGTATAGGTAGTTTGATTGTCTTAAATCTCTCTGAAGAAATCATGTCTTTAATCAAGATTGTAGTATTTAAGATGTGTGTAAACTGTCAAGCTATTTCATTGTACACTTTAGTTCTCCATTTTATTTTACAAGATAACAATAATTATTAATTAACTTCTTCCTCTTGTCATCTTTGAATCGTGACGGAAATAATTTTTAAGTTGTTTTCTTTTATTCATATTAATCTAATTTTCTATTGTCTTGTGCTGATTGCCATGTGTAGAATATTGTACAACAAGTACTTTTGAGAAAAGACTTGGTCTTGAATGTGTGACCAGTTATTGAAAATTTATCTTGATTTTCTCAAATCCTTCTCGAATGTTTAACGGTTTTCATGAAAGGTATTTATTTAAAGCACTCGAATTACTAAATACATAAGAAATGTGTATAAATATTACTTTCTACTTCCCGTCAACACAAACAAGATACGAAATGTCAAAAAAATAATGGGTAAGTAAATTTTATATAATTTCACATTAGATATATATAAACCCGGGTGCAAAATCTGATTATCATGTGAAAACAATGTGAGTCAAGCATTTTGTTGTTTTTAATATTTTAGTTTTTGGGATACAAATTAATTATATATCGTACAACGTTCAATTTATAATCATGTTATATACTGTGGGTTGTATAGTCTTCATCTTTATCTTATAATAGAACACATTTTGTTATTTTACATTTAAAAAAATAAGGTTGGGGGATTTTTTGTTGTATGTATTACTTTCCATTTAGTACGGAGTAATCATAACTTGTTCGCTATACAAAATAAATTCCCTATTATTTACAATAGTTTATACAATGGGTCAAATTAAACTCGCAAACTTTGACATTTCTATTGAAATTGATTTTTTTTTGTTTTAAATTTATTCCATTTAATTATAATATGAACTTTATTTTATTCACTATAATAGTTAAAAGCTATTTGTACTTGTCATGTAAAGTCAAGTCTCCAGTAAGTCTCTAGTATATATAGTCAATCAGAAGAACGTCTGGAAATGTTCAGCTTGAAGGTTGCGTATGGCCTAGAGCATGATTATAATATTATTAATATATTAATATCTAGAGTTGAAGGACTTTAATCTTCAAGCAATTTTGTATTAATTCCAAGAATCGTACTTATGCATATACCAAATACCACTCCAATTTCTTCCCATGTGGCAACAACGATCACGCAATGCGAGTGACAATGATAATTATGTAATTATAATTATACTCTGACTGAGCCGACCAAGGTCTGAAGAACCTTGAACATTTTTTTTCTCCGTGTTCAGAAATTCTATCCATTTTGCATTACGATTGGGGCTTTATAAGTATGTTATTTTTTTCGTTTGATTTTTTGTTTTCATTTAATCTCACAAAGTATATATAGTAGATTCTTTTCTCCACTGTGTGGGCCATACAAGGTTTTGTTGTTCAAGGTTCTTTTATTGTCCATATTGCTTATTTATATAACATTGATAAGTGACTATGTCGAGATGGGAGATGAAATCAATCACTACTGCGCTATCATTTCGATAGACCACACAGTGCAGCAGAGAGAAGAGTGCACGAAATATTATTATTATATTGATAATACTAATCGTTTGTTTTGTGTGCATAAGAAATTTTGAAAAATGAGTCCATACATAAAATTCCTAGTGTTTTTCTTTGTACTGGAGAATCATGTACTGGAGAGTTCCAAAATCCTTATTCTTATTCCATTGACGACAGTGAGTGAGAAAAATGTGTACATACCACTGGCGAATGCTCTCGGGAAAAAAGGTCATCAAGTGACTGTCGTGTCTCGTACGAAAACGTCATATGAATCGTCAAATGTGAAAGAAATCATTGGTTTGGAAATGGACGATTATATGGAGGAATGGAGTGATCCTTTGGAGTGTCGAAGAATGGGTTCAAGAATAATCCTTCAGTATGATTACTCTTTCAATACGATCGGATGTGAGCGAGTATACCAAAATGCAAATTTCCAAAAATTACTCGATCCCAATGTGAAATTTGATCTAATATTTACAAATACTTTTTTTCATCAGTGTCTCAATGGAGTGATTCATCAGAAAAATGTTCCGTTCATACAGGTGTCGACAATGCCATTACTTTCCTATACCCAGGAATCCACTGGCGCTCGATTACCCACTAGTTTTGTGCCCAATCCTTTTTTCAGTGTATCGGATCGTATGGATTTCGTGGAGAGAATGCGAAACACAGTATTTGATATGTATTGGAATGTTTTTATGTATACGAGCTATGTTCCAGCTTTGGAAAACGTATACCATCAATATTTAGGGAAAGATTTACCTGGAGCCGTGGAAATTGATGGAAAAGTCAGCATGATATTTTCCAATACACATTTCTCGATTTCTCCACCCCATCCCAATTTGCCAAATGTTGTTGAGATTGGCGGAGCTCATTGTCGACCAGCCAAACCCTTACCAAAAGTTTATACTTACAATTAATTGAATCATAAATATTCATTTTAAATTATCTGTATTTCTAATGATCACTGCTCATTTTTTAATTTTTAAATCATTATTTCAAGGATCTCGACGATTTTCTATCCGGAGCTGAAAATGGTTTCATTTACTTCAGCATGGGCAGCCTTGTTCAAGCACACAAGATGTCTGAGGAGTGGAGGAATATGTTTTTGAATGTTTTCAAGAAATTGAAAGTCCGAGTTTTGTGGAAATATGAAACTGATACCATTTCAAATTTACCAGCAAATATCAAAGTTGGCAAGTGGTTGCCCCAACAGGATATTTTGGGTAAGGATCCGACTTTTGAAGATTTTTCTGTTTTCGGAATCTCCGCAATAGAAAATACGAAAACTTTTGCATTAAAAACATATACGTGGGTTTGTATTTATTTTTGATATGCACAGGTCATAAGAACATTAGAATGTTCATCACCCATGGAGGTGGATTCTCAACACAAGAAGGGATTTATCACGGTGTTCCTCTGTTGGCGATGCCCATTTATGTCAGTTGATCACAGTTAATCAGTACACATCATTTCCGCCTTTGTTTCCTATATGCAGATTTTGCTTAAATTTCTAATAAATAAATAACGTGAGTCAATTCTTTTGCACATTCTTTTGTAAATATAGGTGGATCAAAATTTAAATGCGCGTCAAGCTGCTGAAAATGGATACGGAATCGAATTGGAAATTTTAGACCTGACTGAAGAGATCCTCGAAAAATCTATCAATGAAATTTTGACTAACAAAACGTAATTACTACATCAATAAATATTTTATACAAACAAACTAATCGAAGATTGTTTTACTATTGCAAGCTGTATTTCTCAAGCGAATTACTAATATTTGAATCGCATTGTTATATTATATATATAGATTCTCTGAGAATGCCAAACTCCGATCGCAATTATTCCGTGATCAACCGCAAAGTCCACTTGAGGTTGCTGTGTTTTGGACAGGTAAACCGTTTATATTCACATATTTTAAAAGAATCCATGGATAACAACTATGTATATATAACAAATACGTTTTTTTCACTTGAACATTTTGATACAGAGTACGTGATTCGTCATAAGGGAGCTCCTCACATGAGATCGGCGTCCAGAGATCTGAATTACTTTCAGTATCATTCCTTTGATGTATTTTTCGTTTTACTTCTAATTTTATTCACCGTCACATTTCTCTTGTATAAGACACTTGCTCTCCTATTTTGCTGTGTCTTTCAAAAGAAAACAAGCAAAATTACAAGGAATAAAAAGCAGCACTAATACAAAACCTTACACAAAAACTCGAATCTTTTTCCCATCATATATTTTACAAATTCATAAGATATTCCAGATATGCTCAGATGTCAGATTCATTTTCATTACAATTGACAGTGACAGTGAAAGCCCTACGGATATCCAATTAATTTGTGATAATTTCATTTAATAAAACAATAACCCTACACAACACACATCGTATCGTATACATATATGAAGCGTTCCAAAAGTGTGAGTGCGTGAGTGTGAAAGTGGAAGAGTAGGGAAGAGTGTGATGGTGTGAAATCAGAATGCAATGTGTAATGCAATTACACAAGGGGATACTCCCTTCTACAAATTGTATCCACTTGTTTTTGTTTTTAATCTTGATCTTTTGACAGGAAAGAACTTTCTGTGTGTAACACAAAAAGACAAGGAAGAAAAACATTCTTGAGGGTTTCAAGAACTTGAATATACAACATGTTGAATTGAGACTGTGTATAGACATCACTGTAGAGTGTAGACGACGGTGAAGACTGGTGAGAAGTCGGAGGCCGAGCGAGTGGTCACATATAGAGAAAAATGGATTTTAAATATATTTATTTTAGTCCTTTGTCCATAGTTTGTATTTTGTAGTTTGTATTGTGTGTTATTATCTAATGCTCTTCAACCTGAAATTTTCCTGTGTCCATATACATCTGAAGATGTATTCCTGTTGGCGGTTGGCTGTTGGGAATGTGGTACAACAACAGACTTGGGGCTCTTTGTTATTTTATCTGTAGTAGTCTCTTGTCCCCCATTTACTTGAATGGCAATAGCAATATAGCAATATGACTCTGTACGGCGTACGCTGTACGAGTGTGTTTATAGATATTATCACATGGATCATAAAAAGCTGCCCAGTCTCATCCTCATCTTCAGTCCACTACGTCTTTTTTTTTTTTTTTTTTTGGATTATGGATATGGATTTGAATATTTGGATGCACACTATGTGTCTGTCTGTACACATATTTTTTCGGACGCTCTGTGAACTCCCTTACAAGGAAGCATCTCCAGCGTAATTTTAAAATGTGAACTAAATAAGGAAGTGACACTACATAACTCTGTCAAAGCCCCAAGAATGTTGTTGTGGGCACTACAGCGAGAGATACAGATACCGAGAGAGTTGATGCATTTCCCTATTCTCATTCACACTACACATAAACACAAATATACACACCTCGTTCGTGTATTTCGTATATATCCACATGGAAATATTCAAGCTAAGTATTATCCAGTAAGTACAATTTTAACACGAAAACTAAAATAGAGTTACTCTCTTTCTTTCTCTCTCTCTCTCTCTGTCCCTGCCATATTTTTCATATTAAGCATTGGACAACTCTCAACTCAGCATGCTCAATGATCCAGTATAATAAATGAAGTGAGGAGTTTGAGAAACTGATGACACATTTATTAAATCACAAGACATTAAGGGAATAAGGCATTATATCTTATATATGCCTAAACTCAAATGCAGAATAGTTGAGTATGTGAGCTACGGATCCCATTTGTGTTTCACTAGTGCACATTAAAAATTAAAAGTCTACAACTAAATACAAAAAACAGTATCGTATATATGATAATATTAAATTTTGTAATTCATTATAATCTCTCTATATATCTTCATCTGTATTCATTTTCATTTTTCCTTCGTCCACTTCCTATTTAGTAGTCTCAAGTCATCGGAATGCCATCCAAACCGAGAGAAAGAGAGAGAGATTAAATGGGGAATAAGTGAAAAAAAGTGTGCCCTTGTTCATGTGTATGATTCATTAAACTTGAAACCATTCAACGCTTCAACAGACGTGGCATGGCATGCATTATATTCTTAAACATACATATAAATAGGATTAGAATTGTTTTGTACACGGGTAAAGTCAAAGTATATCCACACGTGTTCCATCTTACTTATGTAACAAGCTTAAGGCCAAAAAGGCCCTCTTATAAATTAAGAAAAAAAAGCGAGAGAAAAGATATAAAAATCCGGGACTTGTTCTTTCACACACGTTTCTTTGTCACATTTGTGATGAATGAAAAAATCCTAAACCCACCAAAAACACACACATTTAAATCTAAGACGTACGATTACGATATAAGAATGAACTGCAAAGACTAAGAATAAATTAGAATGGAAAGTCATTTGGATGCCTTCATAATGTGCAGTTTGTTCTTTCTATGTCTGTGTTCTATCGATAACTCTCCATGTCTAAAACTCATACTTAAAAAGTGAGGATGTATTTTTTTTCTGTGTTTTGGAAAACCATTTGAAATTGCGACACACGCAAACTTCCAGCTTTCTACTACATACATTTGTGGTATGTCGAGTATCTGTAGATACTCGAAGAGTGAGGAAGCGAGAGTGAGGGAGAGGACTGAGTGCAACAGCCAAATGATCGTTTTTGGCTTTTCCTCTTTCCTATATCGGAGTGATCTAATAAAGATTTTTTGTTCATACTACTTAAAACGCTGACGTGAAGAAATTGGGGATTTTTTTTTCTTGTTGTCTTTTTACATATGAAATGTAGACAGAAATAACTGTAGACATTTGAGCTGTAGATGCTGCTACTGATACTGAAAGAATGGAATGGGTTACAGAGAGAGAGAGAGATCTATAATTGAATATGTAATATGATAAAATGAGTTTGAATGTTGGCTGGGAGGTTGAGAGCAAATAATATTTTACTGGAAGGAAAAGGAAGGCAGAGGAGCGCAAAAAATATTGTGGATTGAAATCAATCGACTGTACGGTAAGATATTATGTATGCGAGTTTGTGTGTGTTTTCCTAACGTGATTTCCACATGGATGCTAAAAACTAAAAAGTTACCTACTTCGTTTTTACTCCCTTCATCTCATCTGCTACTTCCATCAAGTTTGCACTTGCACAAAATGAGGATTTACTCGGAACGATTTTTCACTGTATATGGTGCTCAATTGAGATTATTTCTTCTTTGGAAGGAAAGAAGGAAGGAAGGAACTGAAGGAGGATGGAGGAGGAGGAGAAGAAGTTGAACTGCATGGAAGTACGCACTAACAGACTGTCTCATAGCCGATTATACATTTCCTATAGACAGGAACGGTATCATCTGCATGCCTTCAGAAGGAGAATCTCCTACCTTAAATGGGTTTATCATTAGTGTGGAAAAGTAAAAGAAATTTATATGGCACTCATAAGCTCACAATTTATATGCAGACTATATGAGAGGTTGCAGTTGCTGGCGATAAATTATAGCGAGTGTGTGTGTGTGCTCGTGTGTGTTTGTGCACTTGAACTTCTTGTAGCTTCGTGTGTCTGTCTGTGTATGTAAATAAAATTCTCCAACTCTCTCTCTCTACTTCATCTTGACTCTTGACTCTGGACTCTTTTCATATGTTGCATTCATGACTTTTTCTTGCTCGCTCTCTGTCTTTCCAGCCGAAAGAACGAGAACATCTCTCTCCTCATCCTCATTTTCATTTTCACCAGTCCCAAGAAGTCGTCGCAATCCGTGCTGTATTCTACATCCTATACATATCGAATTCTATTCCTATTTATTCTCCTCGAAAACTTCCTGGGTTGGCATCATCGACTTGACTTGGTAAGGAGGGAAAAAAATTGTCGACATCAAATGGATCTGTAATGGGTTTCTTCTTTTGGCTATATACATATTATGTATACTCTCACGACTCGAGACTCAAGACAAATCTCTATACGATACGCCAAGAAAAGTCACATTCAACTACTGAACTTGTTGAGCCACGCACAGACAACTCTTTAGCTCCCTCCAGACCTCTTGCTCAGTTTCCTCATTTGGATAAACTTGGTCAAATCCAAAGCATTTGTATTTTTTTTATACTTGACGATCCGGAGTGTTCATGACAAGCTCTCTCTTTCATCGCCAGTAGCTCTCTCCTCACAGTTCATCCCTTCTCACTCTCACTCGTATTCTGTTCATCGAATCGGATCGAATCGCAATGGAATTTTTATTGACAATTCTCAAAGTAAATTAGTTGAGATTCTCTGTTGTGAAAACATTTCTCTGCGACATCATCATGTTCCCCTGTTCTTCTGTTTACCAGAAAAATCCCCTGAATTGCTTCTTTTACCGAACGTATTGAAAGTATACATACATTGTGTTTTTGTGCGTGTAAAACTTGTTCAGTTTTCGTTTTGTTTTGTTTTGTTTGTTTGTTTGTTTTTTGAGGTGGGGGGGAAAATGGCAAAATACGGTGTGATACTGTCGATATTGATCTCACTGTGGGTGTATCTTCACATTGAAATTGAAGCTCGAGCCCTATTTTTACAGAGAGGAGAGAAATGTGGGAATAATAATGGGACAATCAAAGACTCGTGTGATGTTTCCATATCTTTAGAGTGTAGCAATGGAGTTTGTGACTGTAAATCGGGTTTGACAATCAGTCGGAATGGAACGAAATGTTTGGAAGTGGCTCGTAATGGTTTAGAATCCACATGTGAGGAATCTATTCAGTGTTGGAAGAGTCTACTAGGTCGACTTGCCGAATGTAACATTGGAACCAACAAATGTAGTTGTTATGAGTCTGAAACTCTCCCCATCGTTTTCCATCAAGGAAGGTTTGTCTCTCTGCAATTCAAATTAAAACAAATACGCATCTCACCCATTTAGGATTTGTTTTTTATTTATTGCACTATCATTATGTATAATATTATATGTAAGGTTTTTTTTGTGGGAGGGGATTTGACTGCAATAATATGACACGTTTGTCTTATTTTGTTTAAGTATTTTAACTATATAATGAATTGCAGATGTTATTATGGAGAGAGCTTGGGGGAATTTTGTCAGATTGAAGGGCTTTGTAGTGCGACGACAGGGAATGCCGTGTGTCGTGCGGGTACTTGTCAATGTCAAGTGGGGTACGTGCCGAGTTGGGACAAGTCTCGTTGTCTTCCGATTGCCACTCAAGGACTCCATTCCCCATGTGAGGAGTCCATTCAATGTGAGAAGAGTGCATTGGGGACTTTGTCCGAGTGTAATCAGGATCGAATGCAATGTGAGTGTTATGTCATCCCAATGGTCCCTACCGTCTTCCATCAAGGTCGTTGTTATTTTGGTGCGGGGCTGGGCGACGTCTGTCAAGTCACCGTCCAATGTACTTCCAAAACGGAGCATTCAATTTGTGGGAAGGATGGGAAATGTAGTTGTGCCTTCCCTTATGTGTCCAATTCAAATCAGAGCGAGTGTGTTCATGTGCCCACGACTGCCTCCGATGGAACACTATTGGAGCTCAACAAACCAGAGCCTCAGTGCATTGAGAATCATCATTGTTCATCCAAATTTGGTTATTTCTCGAGGTGTAATGGGACGAGAGGGAAATGTGAGTGCTTTAACCCGGATAATAATTCCGTCATCAAGGAAGTGAAGGGAGTGACGATGACGATGACGAGTAGTTCTCATTTGAATTTGAATCATGGTCATCCGGATGATTCTTTGAGTAGCAGCAGCATGACCAATATCGACTCAAATACCAATGTCAATACCAATACCAATACCAATCTCCATTCAATGGATTTTCATAGTGGTCCAAATGATTCTGTACCGTCCGAGTCCATGAAATGCTATACTACAAAATATTTGGGACAATCCTGCAAATTTCATATGCAATGCTCCACCCTGACAGAGAATTCTCTTTGTATTGGGGGTTTGTGTGAGTGTCGAGAGTCCTCACATGTGCCGAGTGAGGATCGCCGGAAATGTTTGGAAATTGCCTATGGCTATCAATATCCATGTGATGAGGATGCTCAATGTAGAAAAATCCTCGGGGATTTGTCCATCTGTAATTCTGTGAGCAATAAATGCGAGTGTTCCCATGATTTCCCGGTCGTCTATCATGAGCAAAAATGTTGGCTCCTCCGACAGTTGGGGGCGACTTGTGAGTCTCATTTTGAGTGTCGATCTCATGTCAATTCCCTTGCCGAGTGTCATGAGGGACGATGTCAATGTGGACAAAATTCAACACTGATGGATGATAATTCTTGTATTATTCAAATCACTCCTCCTTTCACTCCCATTTCCAGATCATCATCATCATCGTCGTCGTCGTCGTCATCCACGTCGACTTCGACTTCCGGAGCTCCAAAAACTCATCATAATCTCAATCATCTTACAAATTCCCTTCGCGTCTTCACTCTCCTTACCATGATTTTACTTCGCCTTTGTACTTGATTTGCATTTATTGGTCATGCATTTTACGATTCCGTGTGTAAAAATGATTGTTATTTATTATTGTTTTGGTATTTTTTTAATATTATATATACCAATACGGATTGTTTGTATATTTATTACTACTTTTATATACATAAACATATTTCAAATTTTACAATGGAATATTCAAAATGTCTGTATAGTTGATTTAATTAATATACTTGTTGGATTCACTAATTATTGGTTTACAATTAAAATCGTTGTATGTAACTTGAGAGCTTATAGTAATTATAATGACATCGAATAATAAACAGACAAGATTTTTTATAATATGTAAATTGTAAATGAAAAAGCATATGTATATTTAATTGGAATTTGCCATTAAAATGTTACAAGTTCAATAACGAGTCAATTTTTTAGCTGGGTGGACAGAGATCAGTAGCAGGGGGGTGAGATGGATTTGATATTTGAGTCAAGTGCTGGGATACAGAATTTGGGAAATTACTAACAGTTTCTGGTTGTGGTGACTCGATTATCGGTGTATTTGGATCGGGGTTGCAGTATTGGTCGAAATTGGGTATTTTTTGTTCAGTTCCACTTCCACTTCCAGAGGGTTTTTGAGTAGGAAAAACTCCTTGATTTCCACAAATCCCACAGGATTTCCTACATGGAATTGACATGTTGTTGTTGGACAATGGAGGATCATTCACCCAATTACAGCAGGTAACGATATTTGAGACGTTCCTGCAAGTACAATTGGAGAAAAGGTCAAAGCAGTCCTTGTTTTTCCTGTCTTCCATTCCAATTTCCATTGCTTCAACTATATATAGTATGTAGATTTTAAAGGAAAGAAAACACGTTTTTTCAGTGACAACTTTTCACCCGTTTTCATTACTTTTTTTCGTGATTGGAAAATCTTACATACTACGAAAAAGCTGCTCATCCCCAATTTCCCAACCCCAAAACCTGCTCTT
>JAIUND010001710.1:0-31180 GCA_034699125.1 Gisinianus flammeolus | reverse complement strand
TTGCATTTAACATTTTAACTAGATACGACTTTTTGTATCTAAGGAAAAAGTTTGATACGAGGTTTTGCATCTTCGTAGACGATATGTAATATGATTGAATTCAGAAATGTATAGTGCAATTTTCCATATAGTTTTCATTGTTTAATGCACACAGAACAATTCAAGTTACAATTCGTATAATAAATAAATCTACACTGTACATGTAGGTATATGTACAGTGCAAATAAATACGTGACTACTTATAGTGATTACAATCCGAGAAAGTCACAGATGGTGGTATATTTTCTTTTGTCGAATGACGAGTTTTCAAAGCATCCATACAGGGAATTTAATTTCTTGCAGTCTAATTTACTCAAATTAATTCTTTGACCGATCCGTTTATTCTTGACTTTGGGTACTAATGTTGCATTCTTCTTGTTTCGGCTATTGAATTCATAAAAACACATATTATACATACTTGAATTTATTTTAACATATCCGTAAACGTATAAACGTAAAGAGGCCAATTCGCATTTACCATATATATATATATATATCAATAAATCAATTTGACTAACCTAAAAAACGTGGTGCCATAGTGCATAATACTGTCATAATCATACTCGAAAGGGAAACTCGAATTTCTTGCATCCAGTTTGTCAAAATTATTTATAAAACCTCTAATGACATTTTTCTTCAAAACAGTGACGAATTTGTCTCTGTCTGGCCTCGACTGCTCGTGGTATACGCCTGGAAACATATATTTAAATTAAATGAAAATTTAACAAAATTGAAAGCATTTACTTGTGTATTCAGATCAAATACTCGCCAGTTCCTTACTTACCCAAAGCATGCATGGTCTCGTGGAGTGGACGGCCGATCCCTATTCAAATATTATCACAACAAACAATAAATCAACTGGAAAATTCCTTCAAATTTATACATACAAACAAAATTATAACATACCAGCAAAGCATTGGGGGGATCTTAAATCTGGTGGCTGGAGACTGACAATTTGTGGTCCTCCTAATCTACCCACATATGACCAACAACTGCCAACCACACGCAGCCATGATAAATGTTAAAATTTCATTAAATTAAATACATACATGCATGAAAACATATATTCGAAATTTGAGTACGTACCCAGCTGGTTTTTCAACCGGCCAAAATACTAAATAATCCGAGGCGATTCCATCCCACTCTTTGAAATCGATGCAAGTAAAAAAATCCAATATCCGAATCGCCGTCTTTACAATCATATACTCATCAGGAACTATATATAATAAAAATTCAAAGACTCAATAAATCGGGATTAAAAAGTTATATACTCTCGTAAATAGCGTGTACGAATATATTTTGAGGTACTTACGATAAAGAGGACTTATGATATAGTAAACTGTATTATTTGTCCATTTCCTTGAAGGGAATTTATTGAAATTTATCCCAACTCGAGCTAACTGAAAATAATTTCATCGTTTATATTATGACACACAGATATGAACGAGAATGTTAATTATGGTATTATTATACATTTGTTTACCTCGTCTACACCAGCCATATCACCTTCGTAGAAACCAGGCATTACTTCTGGATCCGAATCATCCGGAGTAGTGTCTATTTCCTGGGATTCGTAAAACTCATCTAAAAGATTCCGTTGTTTCGTTGCCATTGTTTCTATTACTGAAAAATTTCGAAAAAGTGGCTTTCGTTTTATTAGATTAATACTTATTGGCGCATTCATGTATACATTTTCATTATATATGTAATTATTAATAATTACATGACTGGCTTACATTTTCATTATATATATAATTATTAATAATTACATGATTGGCTTACATGCTTTTGAAATTAGTTCTTTGATTGTTTCTTGAGGTACTACAACTCGGCATGCGACCACGGAAATGAGGGATATTAGGCATAATTGTACTTGGAGACGCCAAAATGAGCTCATTTTCCATTCAAATTGAGGATAAAGGTTACCTGGAAAGAAAAGGTACACATAGTATATTCAGAAACTGTGTGTATATTTTACTTAGAGCTGCGGAAGAGTTTCTCATAATTCTTAATTTTCAGTGATTAGTTTATTTACGCATTATGAGTATAATGAAGAAAAGTTTGTAATGGAGTACACAGAAAGGAACAAACAAATCGCTACTGTGTGTGAATATCTACTCAAAATCCAATCATCAGTTTTTTTAAAAATATATATTTGACCACCTTTGAACTTGGAACGATTTTGATTCGAAATTTGGATTTCGGATTTTATTATTTTTGAAATGCCTTGAATCTATATTTTAATCCCCAAATATCGAATACTTGACAACTATATACACAATACACAATCATGTGACGACAATCCCTTTCATAAATACGTATTTACTTGTATACAAGTAATATATATATTATATATTATGATTTCACTCGCACTTTTTTTTCGGCTTTCTCGGCAAAATTCAACCAGGATTTCCTCGAGCAATTTTATTTTATATATGCGTTAATTTTCTTGTATGTTTGTACACATGATATTTATCAAGTTTAGATTCTAATTTTGAAACTGTCAGTCTGGGTTTTGAAACTGAATGAATGCGTAAGTTGAATTCAGCAACGGATATATAAAAGTAGAAGACTTGAGAATAAAAAAGGCCAGAGCTCAGAACAAAATATATACGAACAGAAGATCTTGTTGTGTTAGTGAATGAAACTCGAGCTGCACACAAAGATGATGAAGAGCTATAGCTCAACTAAACTGAAAACCAAGAGCATTTCCATCTTCACACACCGTTCCCACTTGCAGTACGAACACTACAAACAACAATGAACTCTTTTTAATCTTGATTCTTCATGTCAACACTGTTATGTATTTATGTGTGTTAGAATGTTGGGGTTGGAAAACAAGGGACATGTGTATATAATACATAATAAATATATTCTATATGTAGTTCCTTCCTTCGAATCTTCGATCCGGTTCAATAAGCTGATTAGTTATGCACATGTTTAATGAACCAACAGCTTCTCAAAGTCCAGCCACTCATTATAATATATGTATCCATCTACATAATATATCTGTATTTTATACGTGCCAACTTTTTCTCTACATTTTTTTCCTTCAAATTTCAGAATATACACTCGTAATTCTCTTAATCTTTAAACATGAACCTGCAATTTACAAAAAAAACGTATGTATATATAGGTACCACCAAAATACATGATGATGTCATATATACAGATATATACAGATATATACCCATTATTTGACTTTTGCAATCTGTACTGTGACCAATTTTCGTGTAGCTGTTTACATTTGTCGAGTGCAATTTGTATATGCAGTGTATTAAATGGTTGCCAATATTATACGTATCGATCTTATGTATACATACATCTATGATTCTACACATCCACGGTTTAAATGAAGGTTAGACTTTGTGCTCCCAAGATGAAAAAAAAAGTATTTACATTTCCCCTTAGCTGATGCTAAACACGAGATGAACATTGCTAAAAACTATAAAAGACAAACCTATTTGTGGTTTGCGTTGATTCCCTTCTGTGTACCTTTTGTCATGTGCACATCTCAGCAGTATATGCATGAATGTAATAAATGGAGAGGAGAATCAGAATCTTGATCGTGAGTTTTGACTCGGCTATTCTTCTCGTTTTTTTTACTGACCGTTTTATTGTTTTGGCCACTCGCTTTAGTTGACATTTATTAACTGTTCGTGCGAGGAAAGATGAAATCAAATGGATATCCACTTTTCACCGATGCAACTCAAAACTCTATCATGTACATAATGCACTTTGTTGACCAAAAAGTGTGCAAGCGTACACAGTAAAGTACTGATACTACATATACTCTATATAAAAATAGCGATAATTTACATGAAACAAGAGCGTATGTACACGTACAGCCACTTCAGAACACACATATAAAGAAATCCTTATGGACATATATATATATATGAGTTGTAATTGTTAGGGTCATTCTCACCAGGCACAGGCACAGAGGTTGTGTAGAAAGAAAAGAAAAGGAAAAGCCGTCACTTTCCGTGCTCCAACTAATTTCTTAAACAATCTATGAGTATGTAAAAGTGTAGCATGATACTTTTACAACAGGATTTGAGCAGATTCTTCAGTTCAACTGTGTTCAACTGAACAATTTATGAGCAGTATTATAATACTAAAAGAAAATGTAAGTACAATGTAATGTAATTTATCATGTGTTTGTCTTGACGTAACTACATCACATCATGTATGTGTAGTCGAATGTATATTTTACAAAACCTGCTAGTTTGCACATACACATGCAGGTAGAAGGCATTTCAGATTTCAGAGTCAGGTGAAGATGTGGGCTATTACAATGTTATACCACATCGTCGGTTGTCATTCGCTTCACACTCTTTCCAAATTATGAGTCTTCTTTAGTTTCACTTCTAATTGGTCTGTGCTTTTACTACGTAGATCTATCGTAGTCCACGTATTACATATATCTAGAATTGAAAATTTTACGCGTAGAACTTCTACGTTCTTGTTCTTACAGTTCAACGTTTCGAAGACTAATATAAATGTCATCGGAAATCTCATTCTTGGTTTTACTTGCCTCAAGTTTCAAATATCATTTTTATGAAGTTGTGGACATTGATTAAAGGGATTGCAGATTATAGTTGGATGGGTAGGAGAAAATATTATAGGAAAAACATGTCTATATAGAGTCTCGTGTTTTGCAAATCCCCTCATTTCGTTCCACTTTCCTTTGAAACAGAAGAAAATAAAGTTTTCTCAGACTTGTACAGTGTACAAGATAATCCTATGGAATTAAAATAAGGTTTAATACTAAGAATTATAGGTCTGCACACGAATTCATTTGAGGGCATCGTGTATAGCTTACAGATTACAACTGTCTGGATCCAAAATGACTATTACACACTTAAAGTGGTAGTCATACCTTTTGTGGAGTCTTCTCTCTGTACTCACTGTAAAAGTGAGTTAAATATTCCCATGTCTCAGGATCAGGTGTATACAAAACTGACACAACCACAATTTTTTTTTAATTTCCAGACACGTACCTAATACTTATATATGCATGGAATCTCATCCATATAATCCACTACTCTTGCAGTCTTCACCATTATCAATATAATAATATTTATTATTATACATAAGTTTGGTCATTAAATGGGAACGATGATGATGATGACCGCAAGCGGGGTGGAAGTTGAAATCTTGTTCAAAGCGAGAACAATGAAGGATTTAGCTCTAGCTCTAGTTGAATGCACAATTTGCAGCACTGCTAAATGAAATCTAAAATATATGGAATACAAAAAAAAACTGAGACGACCACTCCCACCTAGGAAAAAAAGGATATTTTTCATATTTCTCCTGATTGCAATCTGTCTACTCAAGCCGTTTTGTCCCTGCAATTTATGTCATGCTGGTACACAAATACATGCATGTATATTTTGTATAGGTAGTAATGTGATTGTATTGTATGATAATAGTTATGATTCTGTACATATATTTCGTTGAGCGGAGAATCAATTGGTTAATAAAGTTCTTTCACAGTAAACAATACTTAATAATATTATGACAGTTGAGGTTGAGAGTGTCATTGACGATTTTTCATGTTTACAAATCTGAGACCATCCTTAAATCATTTTTTTTACCCTTCAGTTTGACACTGTTGACGTTAGCCGAGGGATTTTTTATATATACCCGGGAGAACATATATATATATATATACGTGGATATATTTGGCAATTTCATTTTTAGTCATAAAGTAGTATTAGGCATCCCAATTTGGTATTATGTTATTATTCACACTAACTATGCCGTTTAATTGTTATGCCTTTATGCTTTGGTGGGACAATGTTGTGTGCTGCATGATCAAATATAATTTGAAACACCATTTTGTATATAGATATGTAAAAGAGCAGACGTATGTATATATGCATATACAATGCGTCTCAATGGAGGACATTAGGAAATAAGAGGACTATAAGAACCAGAATCTATCCCCGAAACAAAGTTGAATCATCTTTATTCATTAAATAAAAGCAATTAGACGAGTCTGTTTTATTTTTTGTTACAAGACTATACAAACTTATATATAAAAGGAGTTTACAAAAACAAGGAAAAACGGGTATGGTGAATGGTGGGCTTCAATATGACGTTATCAAAAACCACATTTGAATTCTCACAGCAAATGGAATCGACACACGCTTCTAATGTCAACTACTGATATAGTGTGGATATAGTGTGGATGTTCTCAAAATTCGATTTCAACAGATTTAAACTAAATCTCCATCTCCGCACAGCTACAAAGATTGTATATACATAAACTCTGTCCAATGAATGTAGACAATCGTCCTGTTTGGCTTTCCTGGCTAAACTACTATAGTAGGACTCTGTGTCATACAATTTTGTAAGCACCATTGACCCAGTACAAGTTTCCATTCCCAAAGTTTTTTCAAAACAATTCTCTCAGAAATTTTATGGAGAAATTTCGAAAATCCACTGTCCAACGAATGTAGACAAAAAACTCACAGACATGGTGGTGGTGGACAAAATTGACCAAATTACATATGGATCTCTTCGGATGCATCCAATTAATAGTGGAAAAGTACCAAAATTTCCATTGGAAATTGCTTCATGCGTCCCAGAACCAAAATTGAAATTTCGATTTTTACACTGTTTTGGACATTTTTGCGTGTTTTTCAACAATGTGTCTTCATGATGCCCGCAAGGTTTTTTGGTAAACCAAATGTGGATTTGAAACACATAATCTATTATGTAATCAAACGTGTTGACCGCATTTCAAAATTCGAAGTGGTTTTGAAGTGACATCTATTTTCGGTATATCCCGAAAACGTCAAATTTGTACTGTACCCCTGTTTTCGTGCAAAAACTGGGATTTTTGGACGTTTTGGGAATGTAAAAATGGTTGTCATTTCAAAACTACTTTGGGAATGGAGACTTTTGTGCTGGGTCAATGGTGTTTACAAAATTGTATGACACAGAGTCCTACTATCGTAGTTTAGCCAGGAAAGCCAAAAAGGACGATTGTCTACATTCATTGGACAGAGTTTATGTGTATGTCTTTGTAGGATAGTAGGATTGAACGATGAAGATTTTACTTTTCTTATTAAATGTTGAGAACTATTTAGTGATATGTATAATTTATATGGTTATGCAATGCAAGCAACTTTAAAAGTTTTGAAACATTGTTTGGGAAAACCATGTTATTAAAAAGAAGAAAGAAGCCTTGTGGAGTCACGGCAGGTTTTCTTTTAACTAAATTCTATACATATTTTACATTTCCGAGTAGAAACTCGATGCATTAATAGTTAATGTTGTATATCGTATACAAGTTGAAAGAGTATTGCCAAAGGATTTCAATTAGTTTTCAAAATTCTGTTGTGTTAATTTGATGGGTTTTGATGGTTTAATAGTTACAACATGAACCGCTCGCTGATCCGGATTGAAGGCAATAATTATACTATTGAAGTTTAAAGTAAAACGAGGAACTATACACAGAGCATTATGGAAAGGACAAGTGTAAGTATATATATACCAGTACAATTCTGGGGTCTATTGACTTGTTCAAGTAACAAAAAAACATATTCATAATATCAAATTAATTTTGTCTCTAAAACCGTTTTAGTACAATACAACAAAACCACAGTAGGCCTATAATTGTTATTTTACACTGATCATCTTCGTTGAGTTTTAAAACATTCCACATTCTGGGGCTTATACACTTAAAGAATGAGAGTGATTCTGTGATGAGATTCAAGATTGAATCATTCCACTATGTACATAGATAATATCTATTAGATATGTGCGGACGTGAATACTCAGACTTGACCAACTAATTTACATACTTGATGTTTGTGGGCAATGAGGATTGAGACTATTAATTATTAATTATACACGATTTAAATCTGCGTGACTTTTTCTATCATGTGCAGAAGTCAGAATTATTAATTCGATTAAATCATCCAGATATTTTTTGTACTACATATAATATTACAAAGGCAATTTTTATTCATTGGAAACGTTTGCATATATTATGCCTTTGTTCATCGTCCTTAAGAAAGCTAAAGCATGTTCGCTTTTCCCCGGGAATTTTTTCTGAAGAAAAAAAAACACTAAGAGAGAATTGCGACAAATTGTGTTTACTCGAACAAATTGCAATTTAATTTGTGGACACTTCCTTAAAAATGTTCGTATTGCATCTTTGATTTTAATTTTAGGTTGTCAGTATAGTAATATGTTGAAACGACGATGATGGCTTATGTGGAAAGTATAAACTTGATATTGACTAAAGAGGAACTCAAAGATTCCAATTGTTGTAGATTTTGTGGCTATGGAGCGATAGAGAATATAATTGACACGAATTTTATTCCAATTTACGAAAAAGTTATATTTGATGGGGATGAAAATGATTCAAAGATTCATTCTACTATCACTCTGGACATTGCAATTAACAAGTATTTACCGATGAAGGTACGTTTTCAGTTATGTGTTATATAAATACACACTTTTGTGACCCAAAGTTTGTGTAGTAGTTACAATTGTGTATTTATGATGTTTGTCAATATGTTTACTTCATAAAGGTTATATCTGTATTTCATTGAGTAATTGGTGTTTGTTTGTTTTGATTTACAAAGGTTTCGAGTCAGGAGCTTTACTATCCGAAAGTCATCTGCTCTACTTGTAATGAAACATTGGAATCGACGATTGAATTTTTCCGTAAAATTGTAAATGGTCAAAAAATCCTAGCCAAAATAATCAATAGCACGACGACGAATAGTAGGGGGAAGAGTCTAGAAAAAGAAAATAATTATGAATCTCACAACTTGCCTGTTTACGGCAAATTCTCTGATGAGAATCCAATATTACTTGCACCAAAGAGAAGAGGACGACCACGAAAAGATCCAAACGAAACAAAAAAACCTCCAAAGTCGGCAATCATTCCACAGTCAGACTACATTGAGTCTAAACCTAAAAGAACAAGTAGACCACCTGTACGCTATTCGGAAGATGCGACAAATCAATTGAGCGAAATTTTAGTAAAGGAAGAAGTCTTGGATCCTCCAGATGATAGTCATAATCATGAAAAGCATTTTCCTTTCTTAGTCGATGACCATGAAGAACAGCTACAACAACAAGAACAAAATGATTTCAACTCTTTAACCACCAGTCTAAGTTTAGCTTCAAACTTGCAGTCTGATGTAATTTATTACTCAAAATTTCAAATCCAATGACATAAATATAGCAATGCATTATTCAATTAAAGTAGAATTATTTTTAGGGGTTTTTTTTAAATTTACTTTTCAGAATGGAAGTTTGCTAATTGGTTCGATGAGAATGAATGAATTTACGACTTTGACACGAAGTGACAGTTTGATGGACTTGGCAAAACTCAATGTAATCATGGATGGTGATGAGGAATGTTTTAGTGAGTCAACTACAACGATCAACATGCCGGCGACAACTCAACAAAATGAATCTTGTCAATCAAGAATCATTCAGACAAATAATAATAATAATGATCTTCTAAATACTCTATTGGACAAACGGGATAATAATCCTTCTTCAGTTGTCGCTCGTTCATTGACTGGACCTTCAAAAAAACTTAATAATGTAAATGATCATGATAGTGACTGTAGTGTTCAAACGATCGATGTTATTGTCAAGAAAAAATCAAAGAGAGGAAGAAAAAAGTTGAAAAATAGACAGTTGAAAAATTCACGGAAAAAACTACAGTGTGAAATTTGTAATAAAGAGTTCTCTCATCCATCATCCATGGCTTATCATCGCGCTTCCGCTCACATTGAGGAAAAAAAATTTGTTTGTTCCATTTGCAAAAAAGCGTTTTCCCACAAACAACTTTTACTCAACCACAGTTCTGTTCACTCGGAAGATAAAGGCTTTAAATGTACATTATGTCCAGCTAAATTTAAAAACAAGTGAGTTCTTATTAATTATTACATAGTATGTAATACATACCTAATACACTACAAAATTATTGGTCTTGGAAAAGAATAAATGAAACAATGAGTCGTTACATTTATCTTTATCTATTTCTGTAGAGCCAGCCTTTACACTCATAACAAATCCATACATTCAGAGAATAAAGGACAGTGGACCTGTGATCAATGCGGGTATCAATTCAGTTTGAAGTCATCTCTAACCTCTCATTTAAGATTGCATTCAGGAGTGAAGGACTTCAAATGTAATTTGAACAGATTTTTTATTCAATTTGTCCATTTACAATAAATTAATATGATTTGGTTTTCATGTAAAATTTAGGTGATACTTGTGACAAGGCTTTTTCAAATCGAAGCAACATGATGGAGCATCGGCGAATCCACACAGGTAAGGAAGTATTTTGAGCCGCACAAGATTACAATAAAGAAAGATTTTTGTATTTATTGTAAAAGACTCGTCTCTATTTTAATTTTTATGTAAATCAGGAGAAAGACCATACAAATGTACGTTTTCGAATTGCGATAAAAAGTTTACCACAGCATCTCAACTTAGGAATCATAAAGTGTAAGCAAATGAAACGAAAATAAAATAATTACCTAGGTACAGTCAGTACATCTATCCATGAGACTTTTATTTCTTGTGGGGCAACTGGAGAATGCACACTCGCTTATGGTATAATCGAGTAAATTTCACTCAATGCTTCGAAATAAAAGTCTCACGGATAGATAAATCGACTGTATATAATGTTGAAATTGAATGGGTGTATATGTACGGTATAAATAATGTACCGACTAGCCTTTTTTGTAAATATTTTTATTTTTATAGAACTCACACGGCAGCCAAATCATTCTTATGTTCAATTTGTGGACGTGGATTTAGTCATGCAGAGAATTTCAAGTACCATTTACGTCGGCATCATATTGGAGAGAAACCACTAGAATGTCCAATGACGGAATGTAATTCCACTTTCACTTCCCCCTGCGCATTAAAAAAACATTGGCGTGTCCACACACATGAGAAGCCGTACTCCTGCAAAATCTGTCAAAAGTCATTTTCAGATCCATCAAACTTTGCCAAACACAAGAAAACTCATATCAATACGACAGATCTTCAAAGTGCGGATCCTGAACATTCTGAAAGTCAATTGAAAGGTGAAACGGAACACGAAGCAAATACGTCTAATTGTCAACCCATTGTCATAGCTCAAGTACCACAAGATCACGCAGACGAAGAACAACAACAACAACAAATTGATCAAGTTGTATCAGACTTTAGTGCAGATGATGCAAGTTATGTTCATATTTTGAGTGCGGATAGCTTGGCACCTTTGGCGGATGGAACTCAAGTTGATGGACAACAAGTCATTTATCTGTACCCAGAGGATTTAGGATCTTACTACACGATCACACTTGCTGAGACAGACACAGATAATTCCACCATTGAGGTGGGTTATTCATATTGCTCCGTGGTTTATTCTGAAAATTAACTAGAATATGGTTCATACATGTTGACTATTTATTTTTGTTTAATTGATTCTATTTTTTTAGAGTCGTCCTAACGAACAACATCTTGAAGGTTCGATAGCTGACTTGGCATCTCAATATTATCATTTGGAAAGCTCAGAGTCCAATACAGACGTGTCAACATCGACAATCATCGAAATTACGCAGTCACATGATTCTGATGCTAGTAAAGAAGACAAGAAATGACGACACTTGCACGAAAAGCAACTCATTTTTTCTACACTTTTCTCGGTCAAAAACCATTAAATTAATTCTTATCCGAAGTAACTTTAGTATAACCGTACGTGGTTACATTTTATTGTGCACGTTCTTTTAAATATAGGTATATTATATTGAAATTATTGAATATGTACAATCAATGTACATAAAAGTATTATGGTATTAGAGTTGTACATGAATTTAAAGGACATTTTCTCAAACTGCAGTATGTATCATGTTATAGCTGATTTTCTTCGTTTTTCCTTACTCGTATATTATACATAGGTACGAAATGCGTTTATTAAATAATCAAATTTATGTGATATTGACACCAGATACATAATTTGTATAACGGCACTATTAATTCTTAATTGGTGGCTATTTATGGTATCACAATAATTCCTTTGTACATGCATTAGCAAAATTAAAGCGATTCAAGTGTTTTGATTTGATGATTCATTAAATCATTATCAAATATGCAGGATGAATATTATGTATATTCACGATCATCATCATATGTTGTAAGACACTAGTTCTTCTCGGTAAATTATACCAACACTCGTCTCCTTACATGGTCTCAAGTCAAAGTCACTGAATCCCAAAGTTAGTCGATCCGCGGGTTTGAAGTAGTCTAGTCCACGACCCAACTTAACCACCCATCCATTATTGAATCTGCAATGATACAACAGAATATTTCGTTATGCATAAAAGTTCTAATTAAAAGTGATAAATAGACTTCAAATATGTATAGAAACGCCGCCGAATTGGAATTTTAGAGATCAGACCATTTTTCAGAGTTTGAGGGCAAATTCGGTTTTTTAAGACCTCCCACGGCGGTACCAATTTTTCGGTGATGTTCATCCGATTTGGATTTGGTAAAACGATCGGCCACAAAGAAGAGTTCTGTGAGGCTGATCAGGCGAGACATTCGCCATTTTGTTAAAATGGCGTCCTCCAACAGCACCGCTGAATTAAGGGATTAAGTGGCCCCTAATTAAGGCATTTTACTCCATTAATTCGGCAATACAGCTGTACATAAGTAGGTCGACTGCTTTTCAAAACCAAGTTTTTTAAAGCTGATCAGCCTGGGAAAACTCATTTCCGAGGCCGATCAGCAAGCACGCTGAACATGGGACACACCACAAATGACCCGAGAAATAGGTATCGCCCTGAATGACCCCGATAACACCCGCTATGGCCTAGAAGTCGTAAATACGGTCTGAATTTAAAAATTCCAATTCGGTGATGCTTCTAGACATAATTATAATTATAATGAATTTATGACAGTTAACTAGAAATTTTAAACTACTTCCACTTTTCTGTGAGGATGCTATGAATATTACTAAAATAAATGATAAAGTCTTTTGGCTTATAAATTGCACTTTCTATTAAGTATATCTATCATATGTTCAGTAACTCACCTTATCTCTCTGTCGTGAAGTGACTCGGAAAAACTTATTTTTAAAATCATTTTTCGGTTTTGAAAATTCATTAAAGACTTGGTGATGTTTTCAAGACGAGATTGTTGAGCCTCAAATTGATTGTCATCCCTCTTTGTTGTTAGTTGTATCAACTTGAGATTTGAACATTTCTGCACCACCAGCTCAATAAAACGTACGAGATTGTCGCATTGATGAGGAGATCGGATATAAGGGTCGTCAACTTGAATAACTGACACTCGAGTACAAAGAAATCGAGAAAAAATAGTTTTATACGAGTGACCCACAGAATTTTCTTCAATTTGTATTTCCTCCTTGTATATCCCTTGAGCCTTGAGACCTGCTATTGCATTCTTCAATTTTTCAGCTCTGTCCATATACTCTGAAAATTAGTCTCATTTTTTAACAATTCAATGCATGTACTTGACAGAAGTACATATATGTAAGTATACTTATTTAGGTAACGCTTTTATTGAAACACATATGTTTGCATTTTGTCCATACGCATTATATTTACCTACAACTTTGGCACGTATTTTAGTTCGACGTGGTCCATCTTTAATAGATTTCAGCTCTTCAATCAAAATATGAAGTCCAGATTCGTAAAGTATTTTGGCTTCAGTATATCGACCCACTATGTATTTAACATGAGAAACAAGTGATGACAAATTTTCGTCACAACAAATTTTAAAAAGTATGTACTTATACATAGTGTCAAATAGTTAAGTTATAGTTAAGTACCTTGATCAAAGGTCACAGCCCGCACAAGGATGGCAGTGGCGTAGGCTATGTCCTTGGTGTCATCCTCTGCCATTTTATTTTTTATTTTTAATAGAAAAACTCCTATTTAAGTACTATTTAAGTAAGTATTTACACAAAAATTATGGAATTGAAATACAAAATATGAGAATTCAACTTGAATTATTCAAGTTGGATTTGAAAGTTGAAAGTTTGAAAAGGAGAAAGACCGCCGTGAAAGAGATATTTGAATTAGTCCAGTTTCACGAAAATCAAAAACCAAAATTGTACGTCCAGTTAGGTAAAATTATTTTGTCGAAGAAATGTAATTAAGTATTCTTAAAGTAGATTCAGTTGTTGTAAAAAAAGTTGTACACTTTAAAGAAAGTAAATTAATTAGAATAAGAGAATGAAAGGTGATACTTTGAGAATGATTTTCTTCACTGTGGTATTTTGTACATTCGTTGCTGTTTGTACTTCAGCATATTCTAGTGGGGTAAGGAACTTGATTTTCTCATATTTTTTTAAACCTTAAAATTACATTGTGCTTGTTCATTTGAGTGGTTGACGATTGTTTCTTTGTGTTATAGGCTGACAAATTGGAAAGGGAAGATTTTTTTGATAGTCCTGAAATAAAAATTCATCTTGCTCATTCATTTAGTACAGATAGTAAAAATGAAAGCTTTACTCCAAGAGGAACAGTAGACATTCGGAATTTTCGGGGACCCAAGTTTACTACCGAACAGCCAGATTTATCACTTCAGGATTCAGATTTGCTAAAAGTAAGTTAAATGATTAAATGGTTTGGAAATATTTATTTTATCATGCATGTGAAACCCATCGCACAATTCATTTCATCATTTTTCTTTTTCATTGTAGGATGTGTCGGCTGAAGGCGGATATTATTTCCTCAAAATATCAACGAAAGGTCCATCAGGGCTAAAAAATTTCCGAACTTTCATTCCTGCTGTGCGTAATAATGTGTTTGTTTGAATTTACATACGTATTTCATTAATGAATTAATAATTAATTAGATCATAGATTAATCTATCTATAATAAATGAATACGAGAAATTATTTACATTTTAATATTATTTTTTATATGATAGAAAGCGTTGTTGGATTCTGGATTATCCGATGTCCTCACTGTACATCTAAATCCGTCTAGTGAAATCTATGCCATTAGCTATTCTGTCGCTCGAAATGATTACTTTAGCTCGCCACATGTTTTGGGAAATTCTCGACCACCACCAACACATTTTAATACAACAGTTGTGATTCATTACGGAGAATTAGGACCAGTGTGAGTATTATACGAATACAAAATGAATTTTGTTCCATGTATATGTATAGTATGTATACACATTTACATGTGCACTTTAGTCGAGCTCTAATATTCCAATAATTATTTATTACTTTCAGGCCTGATACTGGACCCTACCTTGAAAAACTTGAGCAGGAAAGGGTCTCAAAGGAGAGAGGAGATAGCAGTGTCGATAACCGTTCATTCTTGGGCAAATATGTAAGGAACATTTTCTTCTCCCTCTTTAATTTCATTTCATTCGTACTTTTCTGTGTTATTGTATTTTCTCTCCAAATTATATTTTTTGGATGGCCTATGGGTATTTAATCATCCAATAGTCATATGTACCAAAAAAACCTAACAA
Source organism: Gisinianus flammeolus (assembly GCA_034699125.1). Taxonomy (NCBI): domain Eukaryota; kingdom Metazoa; phylum Arthropoda; class Collembola; order Symphypleona; family Katiannidae; genus Gisinianus; species Gisinianus flammeolus. Next base: position 15,646 of record JAIUND010001710.1, on the reverse strand, counting down.
ATTGTATTTTCTTTAACCATAATGTGAGCCTGAAAATCAATTCTCAATCAGTATAGCTATATATTTTGAATACATCATTTTTATTAACTATCAGTTGTTCGCAATGATTCTCGGTTGAGTCAAAATACTCTTGTGATATTATGTATTATGAATCAGTATTATTAGTTAGGTAATAATTATAGTATAAACTTGATTGTAGATAATAATAGCAAGTAAATAGGTATATATAGCTGGAAAATTTATTATCTTTTTCGTGTATGGAAAATCTGCCCAGGACAAAAAATCTGCTCATACGGGGAGCTACAGAGTTAAATGGGAGCAGAAAATCTGCTCCCCATTTGCTCTGTGCAAACCAAAATTTTCTGCTCATACTGAAAGTATGATAGTATGACAGATTTTACATACACGATCTTTTTAAGTATCTGTTTATAGTTATTAAACAAAATCATATATATATATATATATTAGATACCTAGGTTGATTAGTTCCTATGTTTTAGTACAAGTTTATAATATGTATTTACTTTAGTTGAATCGGTCTTTCTAATGGGGTACACACAAAAAATCTTTGTAATGTTTACAGTGGATGTATATAGTACCCGTTTTAATTCTGGTCCTTCTATCCGGTTCTGGCGCTTCTGAAGGAGGAGGTACTTAGAGGAAGTGAATTTTGCATAGTTATTCTTCTTCTGGTGACAAATGAATTTTTTCAATTTGTTACTATATACGGGAACTGTTTCCTTTTCGAATTGTAAGTATATGTAATGTAGTTAAACTCAATATCAGTTGTTCGTTGTTGTTTTTTTGTTGTTGTGAATCAAAAGTATTCTTCATATTAGACTTTATGTAAGTAAAATGCTCTCCCTTAAAATAATTATTATGACATCTTGAAATGTAGGGTTTATAAATTGTCTGCTTGCAATGTGCATAGATGAATTTAAAGGATGTTTAAACCTAAATTTAACTATATAATAACTATATAATACATTCAGTCATAAATAACTGAATATGATCGTAAATTTATTTCATTGAAAAGAGTCACCATCCTAAATATTTTAGGAGAGTATAATAAACTCTGTAATTTTATAATGCTGTACTCTTTGTTGTAATTTATAAAATACGTGGTTTTGTAAGCATAATAACATGTTTTAGGAAATAATTTGAACCAATCTAAAATAAACATCAAAAATAAGTGAAATCTATACAATGCTAATTCTTTATTGCACAATTCAACGATTAAAAAATTGGATGTAAGTACAAAACAACGTTGGAAATTGAACATGCGATTCATCTTTTATCTCATCTCCTTGCACTTCACTCAAAGGTGACAAGAGAGATGTTGGGATAGAGATAAATGTAAAAGTGTACATATGTAGAGCCTCGGAAAGTGTTTCGTTCAGAACAGGTGAAGACTAAATTGAAACTTGAAAACAATTTAAACTTTTAATTTTGAGTAGAGTTTACTTATGTGTACGCATGTACTTACTTACTTACGTACGTTGTACGTAAGTACGTGACTAGAACTTTATAAACAAGACATTATTCTTTTACACAACATCAAATCTCGAGTTCACAAGCTTATATTATTTTATAATAGGACATATAGTAGCTATTTAGCTATAGTACATGTCTGATTTTAACTTGATATGAAGCATTTCAAAGTTTTTGTAGATAATGGAGTAAACTACGGGAACATAATATATCGGCCAAATAACTAAAACATATACTAGTAGGTATATTTACGCAATAATAATGTTGCAAAATTTGTAGGTAATAAGTAATCCAATACACAAATTGCCTTGTATACATGTACTTTCTGAGAAAATATTGTGTGAATTTTAACTTTAAACCTAGCCTATTTACATTCAAAAACATAATCATGCAAAACCGTTGTACAGATTCCCCATTCATGTGTAAAACTTGTACTATATATACATATGTCATATATAAGTGCTTAAGTAATACTACATTATGTGGAATTGGGGATTCACAAATTACGATCACAATATAGATGACCAGAGCCCCATACATTTTTATACAGAGCCATAAAATGTACGGATTCCCCTCAAATAAGAAAAAATATGATTCACTGTGTTTTCTTCCACAGGGAAATCATTTGAATGCATATGTAAAGTTTATTCACTTAATTATTATTACTTTTTGACCATATAGCATGTGAAATACGTTTTTGTATACGTACAATTTTGCCAACAATTTTTGATGCTACATTATATTATTTATTCAATATAGAGTAAGTACATAATAATATGCAGAGAGCATAAAATTCTTGATCGTATCCCCTGTGACTCTGCACATGTAAACAAACGTATTCTGTAATAATGTGTTATGTACGTTGGAAACTACGGCCGAACAAGTTATACTCAGTTATTACAGTACAGCAGTGTTTACTCACTGTATATTATATAGACAAAATGAAAAAAGCGAAAGTTTCTCTTGAAGAAAAAAAGTGAAAAGATTAATGTGTGCGTGTATTATAAAAGATCTTACTTATACCTGCGTCAATTCACTCTCACCGTACATATATATATATATATATATACTCGCGAATAGCTACCATATATATACATGCATACTGTGTGAATGCTACCAAAACTGCACCAAGATACGTAAGTATATTACGTTAACAATGTATTTTATTATAATATAATGACTTGTATATATATTGCAAATCTCATCCGAGTGTATAGTATATGTCAAGTTAACATTTGCTTTTTGCACGCTTTCTATTCCCTATCATTCTATTTTACCATTTTTATCAAGTTGATATAGCTCTCATTCTTTTATGATTTCGTGTGTATGTGTGAAAAAGCTCATGTGAAAAATTCATTTCATGTACACTGCACACAATATTTTTCTATCAGTTTCCTTTAAACTTAACTAATACACATGATCAGAGCAAGAACTTAAACATTAAATTCACTTTATATTTTTCTCCTGGATTATTCCTTTTCTATAATATATAAATATATAGTAAAACTATAAATTCTTCTCCGGTTTTTTTCATCCAGTGTCTCGATTTTCCAGTGTCTCGATTTTCCCCATCTGTAAAATATCGAATTAAAAATTGAAGTGCCTATAAGTACATATTTATATCTGTGTATATACATATATATTTACGTACTTAAATCTACTCCATGAACGGTTCTGTGTAAAGTTATCATTTATTTATTGCAACAATTGGATGTATAATAGTTCTAATATTTCCAACCAAGTTTTGTGCTGTGGATTAAATCTATAGTATGTATTTAGTTGTGGGAAAAGTGAAGTGAATCAATAAAAAATTCCCTGTTGTGTGTGTTACACTTTTTTATGTCATATGTGTCATAGTACTAACTTGGACAATCGTTCATCTCAAAAGTTTATCCAGCACATAGGAAATTGCATGTCTCAGCGGAAATGAAATAGCTAAATATAATAATATAAATAATACACAGTCAGTAATACTGACTCAGTATAGTTTGTGTATTGTGTATGCTTAAACTGAAATGGGAAATCCATAGACATAAATATTAGTCCGAAGAGCCCTGATGTATATACTCTATAGTGTTTGTGTATACAAAAAAGTACGTGCATACACATATTGGGCATAGATATAATTTGACAGTTTGAAATGTGCACGGACACCAGTGTGCTCAAGCCTTTACTTGGTGGAAGTTCATCTTCACGTTCTCGTCGCAATAATAATAATGATATAGAGTTGGACAAAAAAGGTTTTCAGCGTTTTGATGACATGGGGAAGTCATCAGGTTCCAGGGGTGGTGTGTCCGTTTTATATCGACGAATATCCCTTTTAGTTTGGAAAAATTTCCTTTTTCGAAAACGACATTATATTGTGACAATTCTTGAGATTATTTTACCAACTCTGTTTGCATTTCTACTTGCATATGCCAAAGCAAAAACACCAACACAATTACATGATTTAAGTAAAGGAGTTCCTGTGAAAAATGTGACCGTTTTCCCTGTCATTGTCGAAAAGGTATCAATTTACAATTTTTAATTGTTTTACATAAATAAATAATTTCATTATAAATAAATAAATTCATTTATTTATTTGGTACGCTCACCCGCCCATCTGATGTATTCAAAAATGTATCACATTTAAACTGTCCATTAAGTATGTAGATTTTAAGTAGATAATAATTTAATTATTACTAGTTTACTAGTAAAAGTAATAATGAATTATTTATCCTTCTTTTCCAGGATTTGGTGCTACTAACAAATGTCCAGTTCGGAGGGGATACGCATTTGATTGTGGGCTTTTCACCCAATAATAAACTAACGAATGAGGTCATAAGCAAGCTCAATGATTCATTCCCAGAAAATAAAATTGGTAATTATTTATAATTTCCCATTTGTCCATTATTATGAATAGTTTGAGTTATGCAGAATAATGAACGAGTATGTACATACTACATAAGTATATCACGAAAGTATAATACAATGATGAATGAGGATACTCATCACATCAATTAAATTCAAAGAATGGCAGGTGAGCAAGGTCTTTTAACCTGATTGTGAGTATAGCAAGCACATATTTTCGGGTACCTAAAATCCTTATCTAAAATGCACGATTTTGATGAAATAAAAAGTTGAACATGGTCAAATATTACGGGGAACACAATTCCATGAACTATGAATGACAAAAACCGAGTTTTCATGACCCAAACCGGGTATTTCCGAAATTCGGTGATTTCCGGTTTTGGTGCCCACTTTTTCATCAAAATCGTGCATTTAGAAATAAGGATTTTAGGTACCAGAAAATATAACTGTGCTTGCTACTCAGGTTAAGACCTTGCTCACCTGCAATTCTTTGATTAAATTAAAATGACTACATATTATACACATGACAATACATATGTAGATAAACTTTAATTATTTATTTATATCATGTAGGTAATTGACTTTGTACATGATATTATATGTTTATGTGTTTAACTAGGTCGTCACATAGACAGCAAATTTAAAATTTATTGCATGGGCAGAATCTCTGCTATACAGAGCAAGAGAAATATAACATATATATTTTTTATACGAGAATTTTAACGGGAACCGTGTAAGAATGTGACTCACCAATTCATCATACATAGAATAGAATTTTTATAACGAGGGATGTGTGAAGAAAAGCAAAAGGCAGTTTTGCCATTTCAAATGTCATCGAAGCAAACGCACTTGAATTTATCGATTTATATTGACTGCGTGTGTAAATAGTTTTACAATTCAGGGGAAAAGGTTTGTCTTACAAAAACACTACATATTTACCACAAAACTCTATACAATTCCTAGATGGTATGTAGGATGGTATGTAGGATATGGTTGCTATTTTGCTATATTGTCCATCGTGAATGGCGATTCATCGTTCTATATATATGTACACGCAGATTCTATTTATGGTTTTTGTAGTGTTCTCAACATGTTTATCTTTTGAATGGTTAACAGCTGTGCAGATTGTCCAGATATTATGTTATTATTCGTTATGAATCATAACTTATGATGCCTGTATAAATGATTCTTATTATTGTATTATTACGTAATTATACAGAATGGCGTGGATTCAACTCTGAAGTGGAAATAGAATCGTATAGCGGTCAGTCTGGAATAACGGCAGACAAATCGCTGAAAGCAGCCATTATTTTTGAGGATGGATTCCAGAATGATGATCGGAATTTCCCAAAGGGTCAGAAAATGGCTTACAAACTACGGCTGGCTGATAATCTTGAGTACACAAAAGAACTGTTTCCGGAGTTTCAAATTCCTGGACCATCCGTCCAAAATGCACGTTCTTATTCAGAAGCTGGCTTCTCTGGATTTCAAATTTTGCTGGACAAAATCATTATTGGAATTTTAACGAATGGTGATTCGCCTACCGAGTCGGTAAGAGACAGTTGGTTAATGATTGTTTTGTACGTTAAACTGATGACTGAAATCGCATGTGTTCATGATCGTGTTTGTTTGTTGTTTAGATTTCATTGCAAGCTTTTCCATATCCTCCGTATCTTCTCAATTTTGACTTTTCTCAAACCTTTAATATTTTGATGCCGACTTTACTAGCAATGGGATTTGTTTTTATTGTTCCTTCCATTGTTCGTGGTGTTGTAGGGGAAAAGGAAACTGGGATCAAGGTATGTGGCTGAAATGATTCATCAAAAAAAGAGAGAGATATGACACCATTAATTTTGTATGTTTTGAATTTGTCATTCCAAAGGAATTACTAAAAATGTACGGACTACCGAATTGGATGCATTGGTTTGGATGGATGATCAATTCAATGCTGGTGTTAGTCATTAGCATCTCCATTGTCATTTTTCTATTCTTCTACCCATTTAATTACGAGTATGGAGGACTCGTTGAACATTCAAACCCATCTGTTTGGTGGGTTTTTCTCTTCTTATACGCCATGGCATCTACTTCCTTTTGTTTCTTCATTTCCTCGTTTTTTCAACGTCCAACTTTGGCCACCACAGTTGGTATCGTCGCTTGGCTCGTGTCATTCTTTGCTCCTTCTCAAGCGACGGATAATAACTACCAGTACATGAACCTGTTTGAAAAACTATTAATGTGTTTGATCCCAAACATGTCACTTAAATATTCCATAAAGATCTTGGCAGGATTTGAAGGAAAAGGTAACAAAAAAAGAAAAGTCGTGATGATATGAATATAACTACTGCAATACTACTAATAATACATAATAATGAATAACTCTAGATGTGATGATGTGATTGTGATTAAATTTGTAGCTGTGGGATCACACTGGAGCAACATATTTGAATCAGCGAGTAGTATCGATTCCCTTACACTCGCTCATGTGTTTCTAATGATGATTGTGAGCACATGCATGTACATTGCCCTCACTTTGTACGTAGAGAATGTACTCCCTTCACAGTATGGTGTACGGAAACCCTGGTATTATATTTTCAAAGTAAGCATTTTATCATTTATAGATATTTTGCCCATAACCATTTTCCGTAGCATATACTGGTATTACTATTTAAACATTAACTTCAAATTCTAAATTGCTGTTTGTTTTTTTGTTTAAAAAGAAATCCACATGGTATAGCCCTAAGGTTTCAAATTCAAATTCGGCAATTTCAAGACATGATCTCAATGAAAATCAATCCAGTTTCGAAGCTGATCCACCTGGTCTTGCTCCTGGTGTCGAAATTTATAATTTGAGGAAAACGTTTGGAAGGAATAAAGTTGCTGTTGATGATGTCACTCTCAAAATGTTCGACGGGCAAATTACTGTATGTTTTATATATAAATAAATAAGTATGTCTTGACATTATAGTTCTATTATTATTATTATTATTATTATAGTACAACATCGTCGTGTGATTCGAAATTAAGTTATACAATTTTGGTAAACAAATTAGGCCCTCTTGGGACACAACGGGGCCGGGAAAACGACAACAATGAGCATGTTGACGGGTGAGGGATGCGTTCAACTTTAGTTTTTTACTGTATATAAGAGACATGTATTTATGTATTTATAGACATATCATAATATTAAATTTCCTAAACTTCTCATGTTTTCGCAAATTATACAGGAATGTTTGCTCCAACAAGTGGTAGTGCCACTGGTAAGTACTTCAATACATTATTACATTAATGTGATGCAATGAAATGTTATATTTATTTCCTAAAAATTGAATTAAAAAAGTTTAACTCTCATGAATAAATATGTAATAGTTAACGGACATGATATCAATACCGATTTGGAGGGCGTACGGAGTGACCTTGGTCTTTGTCCACAACATAATATGCTCTTCGACAAACTAACTGTGGCAGAACATTTAATCTTCTTTGCAAGGGTAATGGGCGCGTGTTTTTTTATTGGATAATAGAAAATTGTCATACAGCAAATGGAAATGTATTGTCGAATTGCAAATCATCCTAATAGTTATTGTATTCCTGTGTCGTATTTTTAGCTGAAGGGTTTAACAGCAGCAGAAGCCACATCCGAAATGAAAGAACTCTTGAGAAAATTAGACCTTTCAGACAAAATGCATGTGTTTTCAATGTCATTGTCGGGCGGACAAAAAAGAAAACTCAATCTTGGAATGGCTTTGATTGGAGGTAAAATGAGGAGACAAGACCTTCGTTAGTTTATTTTGAGTTTTAAGTATGAAATACTATAATAAAAGTCTTCTGCTTAATTTATATAGGTACAAAAGTTGTGATCCTTGATGAGCCAACTTCAGGCATGGACCCAGAGGCTCGCAGAAAAATTTGGGATTTACTTTTGGTATAGTTGCTCATAGACTTTGTGATGGCATTGTGGCCAGCCATAATCGTTTTACTACTATATTGGTTTTATGGGCGTTAGCACATGAAAACATTGCATGACTCTGTAAATAATTCAATTTTATTATGAATGGTGCAGGAAATGCGTGGACAAAGAACAATATGCTTAACAACACATTTCATGGAAGAAGCAGGCATGACTTTTATTCTACTTTTGCGTCGAAATTGATTTTTATAAATAAAGTTTACATCGTGTATGGTATCTTAATATATCTCTACTGAATCCCTCTCGCAGATGTTTTGGGTGACAGAATTGCTATTATGGCTGAAGGAAAGGTTAAATGCTGTGGAAGTCCCATGTTTTTGAAGAGATACTATGGTTTGTTATGATAAATCATTTATCATTACCCCCACTTGTTATCGTTTTTCAGACAAGAATGAATTGTCATTTGTTGTGTGTGTTTTAATTAATAGGTGCTGGTTACACCCTTGGTATGACGATACAATCCAAAGGTCGACCAGATTTGGTTCTGCAGACTGTTAAAAAATATATCGAGAATGCATCATTTAAATCTCAACATGCTCCAAATTCTTCTGAAATTTCTATTACGTTACCTACGGGAGAGGATACCACATCCAAATTCCCTCAAATGTTTTCAGACCTATCACAAAATAAAGAACTTTTTGGAATCAAAACTATCGGTCTGTCTTTAACGACAATGGACGAGGTCTTCGTAAAGTAATTACAATTTACATTTACTTGCAAGTATTACAGAGAGAAGCATGATGGGATATCAAGTATGCACAATCTCTAAGTTATAGCTATTATTTAGTTTAAAATTAAAAATGTTATGCTTAGGGTTGGTCAACTAAGTCATCCTGAAGATAATCCCGGAGAAGAAACGGAGGAGGTCACACCGGAAACAGAACGTAAAAATAGATCCAATGCTGGTACTTAATGCTTACTGCGATCGTTTCCTTTTGTGTGCTCAAATGAAATTATACTAATAAAATTATGGTCATTTTACCGAAATTTGTTTATACTCATGTTTTCATTAGATTTGTATGTGAACCGACAAACGGGATTACGATTAGCCGGTCAACAGTTTTATGCATTGTTGGTTAAGCGATATTTGTATACTTTGCGAAAGCGGCGTTTATTTCTGAGCCAGGTACGTTTCAATATTAGTTAATGCACGTGTGAAGGAAAAGTCTGTCGATTTTAAATGACTTACATTCCTTGATTTATACTGCCTACTAAAGTAATCTTGTTTTGTCTTTCCTAGTTGATAATGCCGATTGGTTTATTAATTGTCGCAATTCTTGTTACGAATGGTCAATACGAACCGCATAGTCCATCACCACCGTTAAAAATGACTCTCACTTCGTATAGAAAACCAATTGTTCCTTATTCTGTAAATGATAAAGTAAGTTTTTTCCTTCATTATTTATTACTGTATTGGAAATTGGAAATGGTTAAAACTTTAAACTTACCTAACTGTAAACTTTTGAAGGATTTTGGTGACAGCTATACAGCTATCGTGGGTACAGCGGGATTAAAATCAAATGGAGAAGTAAATTTCCTGGATGAGCTGGTCGTTGTAGGGGAAAATGATTTGGCGACGTACCGAGAAAGGTATATTGTTGGAGCTGAAATCAACTCTACTGGCATCAAAGCCATGTTCTCAACAATTCCTTATCATGCTACTCCATTGGCTATCAATTTGGCAACAAATGCAATTCTTCGGAAAGTAGCACCCAATCAAAACTATTTGATTGAAGTCACCAATCATCCCTTGAAAAGTGAAGTAGGCTCAATTTTAGATGCAGCTTCGGAAAATCCAATTTTTGCCAAAACAATTCCAATTCTCTTTGGTGTTTTCTTACCTCTTGGACTTGCTTTGCTAGCTGCCAGCTACATTGTGTTCCCAGTTGAAGAGAAACTTTGCAAAGTACATACACAAACGACAAGGAATTCTAAATCTTATCACTTACAATTGTTTCTATAGAATAGAGTACAGTGTACATAGCTAATATTTACCAGGAAAATAATCTGGGCTCATTTTTAAAATAGGCGAAACAACTTCAGCTGATGACGGGAGTAAATCCCATGATATTTTGGGGTTCTTCATTTTTATGGGACTTTATGATTATGGTTCTTTTGATCTGTGTCATGATTTGTTGCTTCCCCATTTTCCAAAGTCATGGCGTATTTACTGCCCACAATGGAGGAGGTAAAGCTTTTTCTATTATTACTCGAGGAATTTATTTACGAGATAAATAATGAAGTATTAACTGTTTTCTTTCGCTTTTCAATTTTAGGAGTACTATTCTTGATTTTCCTGACATACGGCTTTACAGCAATTTCATTCTCCTACCTGTTCAGCTTAATGGTATCAACAGTAGCAGGTGGATTTTCGTTCGTTACCATCGTTCACGTTTTCTCTGGTGAGCAACTCTAGTTTCAATTTAAAAAAAATTGCATGCTGTTAAATTAAGGGAAAATACATAGAAAGAATGATTAGCAACACAATAGTAATTCGTTTCAATTTTTACAGGAATGATCCTTTGCATATTTGTGTATGTCCTTGAGCTCAGTGGTTTATATTCACAAGCAAATTACTTTCGAGGTTTTGCCCGAATCTTTCCAACCTTCGGAGCCGGAATAAGTGTAATGCAATTTACAGAAAAGGCTACACTGAATAGTCGTTGCCTCATTCTTTCGAGCGAGTCCAAAGAAATACTTTGTAACCCAAATAACGTCATCAATAACGAGTACAGATCCTGTTGTGGTACGTATACTGACCTATGAATGAATAAAACAAGATGACATATTAGTTAAATTAATGTGAGGGATTGTCTATTGTTTTGTTTCAATAGATAATTGCACAGTGTTATTCCCGAAAGCTACATGTTTTGAGCCACAACCCTATTTGGTTTGGGAGGAAGTCAAGCATTCTCAAGGTATTCCAGGAGCAGGGAATGATGAGGGTACAGTTGTTGCCGGAATAGGACAAGAACTTCTTTACTTGTTTCTGCTTGGACTATTTTTCAAAGTTTTACTCGTCATTATCGAATATGGAATATTGAAAAGATTTTTAGCAATGGTTTTCAAAACAGAGAGGTCAGTTTTTCAAGGAAATACTGTTGATGATGATGTCCATGCGGAAAGTGAAAGAGTTAAGAGTCTAGTAAATAGGGGCACCTTATTTGAAGATGCTATCGTAGTGAATAATTTGTGTAAAAGTTACGGATCATTTGCTGCAGTCTCCAATATAAGTTTTGGCGTTCATCATGGCGAGTGTTTTGGATTGCTCGGGGTCAATGGAGCAGGTAATTTTCAGAAATTTAATGTGTTGTAATTTGTAAGTGTGGTTTTTGATTAACGTATTTCATGAACAAGATATATTTTGTGTTTTTATGTTCCATAGGAAAAACGACGACTTTCCGAATGTTAACTGGAGACGAAATAAGATCTGATGGAAATGCGTATGCTGTCATGTGTAGTATACAAAATGATAGGAAACAATTTTTATCAAGTATTGGTTATTGTCCGCAATTCGATGGGATAGTGGGTGTTCTCACGGGCAAGGAAATGTTGGAACTATTCTGTCGTCTTCGAGGTGTTCAGAAAGAAAATATACACGCTGAAGCTACCAAGTGGTTGGTAAAACTAGGTAAACATTAGCTATGTAGTTATTTTTGAATTTGTTACATGAAGCATTTTGTCAACTTTGAATTAAAATTCTTAATAAAATATGTCATTTTTTAAGGTTTGGGGGAAAGCGGTGATGTGCAATGTCAGAAATACAGTGGTGGTATGAAGCGAAGGCTGAGGTAAATTAATAATTTTCTAATCTTACTGTCCTGAATTCTTTTGAATTTAGTTTTATGAACTTTTATGTTTACTGATACATACTTTTTTTATTACATGCTCGTTCAGTGCTGCGATGGCTCTCATAGGTGATCCTCCAGTTATCATGGTAAGTACAATTATTTTATTTTTACAAAATATTTGTTTTCACTCCGATTTCAAGACGATCACAACTGTAATATATAATATATGAAACATACTTTGTTGATACTGGTAGTTTGATTACGTGAAGGAGATTTCGATTAGAAAAATTAAGTTATATGAATAAGGAATGATAAAAATGTTCAAAACACACAGATTGTAATTAGAAATGACCAATTGAAAATTGAAGTGCATGCGTATAAATAATATAAAGCATAACATTCTTTTTGTTTTTTTTCAGCTGGATGAGCCAACTTCTGGCGTGGACCCCGTCGCCCGTCGTCAGTTTTGGAAAGTTATTTCCTCAGTTCGAGACTCAGGACAAGCAGTTATATTGACATCACACAGGTAAGTCCATTTTTCAAAACCAAATCCAATTTTACCATTGACTCAAATAAATCAACACTGTATTTGTTTCATTTTAGCATGGAAGAGTGTGAGGCTTTGTGCTCCAGACTTGGTATAATGGTCAATGGTCAAATGCAGTGTTTAGGAGGAGTTCAACATTTGAAAAATAAGTTTGCCCAAGGTATTTAAAAAACTAGCCAAGAAAAAAACTTAAAAGTTCTGACATGGCTGTTTACGTACTTACTTAATCGATACACATATTTTATTACAGGATATAGTTTGACAATAAAATTGAAGGCAATGATTCTCTCGGATTCAGTGGAAGTGGCAACACTATCTAAAACAGTACTTGAAAGGTTTAGTCCCTGTAATTTGAAAGATCAGCATCTCGTGAGAATAACTTTGTTAATTTCGTTTTTATTACTCCAATCAGGCCAATCATTTCCTATTAATATGCTTAATTTTTTTATTATTACCTACAGAACATTCTTCAGTATCAATGTATGAACACATCAATGCCTTGGGATCAATTATTTAAAATTATGGAAGACTTGAAGCTGTCATATGAGAATATAATAGAGGACTATGCGGTATCCGAAACGACGTTGGAGCAAGTGTTTCTTTCGCTAGCTTCTGCTCAGAAATTCGGAAATCGCAAAGCGGATGTACCTTTCATGAAGAAACTTATAACCTGTCAGTGCTTTCAGTAATCGCCAAGTAATTTGGTCGTTTACCTAGTGAAAATATTGGAGTTTTTTATTAATTATAAATTATTACTATTATTATTGGTATTCTTAGAACATAGAAATATATTAAACGAAATGTTCAGCAGCTGAAATTATGCTTTTATTCTGATGCAATTTAGCTGCATTTGAATTTTTGACAGAATTTTAGGATTGCTTAGTATTTTAAATGAAATTTAAAATTATGTTATAGTATTCATTCATCGCAGTATACTTTTATGTTTGGCACTTTTGACGCACCAGTCGAGTTCCAAAAGGTGAGACTAACTAATACATGATGTCGTACTTAATTTATCTGTATTTTAGTACTATTAAGATTCGATATTGAATTATTTAATTAGGCTATGATATTTACAAGGTACTTATGTAGTGCGAAAGCGGATGCCTTAAATTGTGTGATATAATGAAATGAGTAGCTTTACCGCATGAAAGTTCCATCACGCATGTATAATTAAAGTAAGTTTTTATTTTTGTGTACAAGGTCAATCACTACATTGAAAGTGACAAATCTAGATGAAAAGTTTGTTGTACTATGGATTTTGTTGGTGACGATACAAATTGTTACATGATCTGAGTATGAAGGAAAGTTTGTAATGTGATAGTGAATAGGTAATTCGTATAATGAATTGTAAGCCTACGTCTCAGCATTCTCGGCAATATTTTGCAAGAATCGGAAAGTAACCATACTTACTACTCCATTTTGTAAAAAGTATTTAAATATGCAATATTATCTAATAAGTATGTGAATGTTTTGAATGCAACTGGATCCATAACAAGTATTATTAACTCTGTACTCTGACACAGATATCAGAGTCACGTTATTAAGTATTTTCTACATTACTATTTATTTTCCAATGTTCCTTTATTTGCTTACACTGTAATATTTTATTGCCGTTTGTTTTTTATTTCATTATTTAACATTATAAGAATCTACTTAAGATCCTTTGTTATAGTGTACGTACGACCATATATATATATACTTTTTTGTATTTCATTCCACTGGATATCTGCTTGTGTAACAAACCCATTCCTGGCGAACTAAAACATGAATAAAAGATCAAATTCCTATCTCATCGACTTATTTAATAATTTAATGTCAAAGAAACTGCTACAAGAACGTGCATGGTGAAAGAAGATACATATTTATTAAACTATAACACATTACAGAGGATACGAACTCATCTAAAAAAAATTGTAGTAATAACTACATAATAACTATGGCTTTAATAGCACTTGCTGTGTCGCTTGTTCTGGTGGAGCAATACCATGAGGGATGATTCCTTTTTGTAATTCCAGTAGTATTTCTGTTGCTGATTTTTGTCTGTTTCGAACTTGCGAGTAGTCCTCCTGTGTTAAGCACGAACCAAAAATGATTACAAAGTTAAATTAGCCCGTTTCAAAAGCAACAAGGACTAAATTTGCGTTTCGACTTACATTGGGGAACATGGCAATATTTTTCTCTGGAGCTTTGTGTGTAAAAGGTGTCCAGACTCCTTGTATTGATGGATATTCCGTCCTATGGTACAGCTTGTATCTCATATCTCCTTGTCCTCCAGCCGTCCTTATCAATTCCATCCATTTTTTGACTTCTTCACGTTCCATTGTTGCCAAAGTCATCCACTCGCGATGACCATTTACTATAATTATTTAAAAAGAAGTGTTATTTTCAACGATATATAATTTATGGCCATGTCGTATTTAAAGTGTGTCTAGAATCAACACTGTATAGTTCTATAATATTTACTTACAATATTCTGCTACCAATACAGGACCGCGATGTCTTCTTGGTTTTAAATACGTGACAATGGATGGGTTACATCGAGCAAAGTCAACTAAATCATGTTCAATATATTCCCGAATACCCCGACTATTTCCCCAACTCTTGCAAAACTTTATTGTTATTCTTTGACATTGAATAATATATCGGCCAACTCCATTTGCTAAAGGAGCATTGACGTAACCAGCTTTCAAGAAAAGACTTTGTTGCGACATAATTAAGGCTGGATAATTAACAAAACTTTTCAGGCGTTTAAACACACCATAAAATCTATTTTTTCTCAATCGGAAAGAAAAAAAATTCTCGCTCAATTCAACATTCACCGCGCCGCTGTCCATGAAAGGTTGTCTCACGCATGAAAATTGTATGTATACGCATTTTGCCCCCGCGAAAGGAAACCAAACTTTGACATACTTTGTGTATATGAATTAAATGACATTTTCGAACTGTCTATATAGGCAGTCTAGGCCTATTTAGGGTGTATAAAAAAGAAATACTAAAG
>JAIUND010001709.1:0-31194 GCA_034699125.1 Gisinianus flammeolus | reverse complement strand
TTTAGCTCGCCTGAGTTCTCTCGGCTTGAGCATTGTTTATTATTCTATTAAATTATATTATAAAACCCTTTTAAAGTATGTCCTTTAAAATAAAGTAAAACAATACTTTTGAATAGTCTTGAGGATCCGGTCACTCTCCAGAACGCGAGTGAAATTATCCGCCTTCCCAAACCTCTTCCCAATTTTCAGTTTTCTTAATGCCTCCCCCGCCTCTTCGCAAATCCTCTCTGCTTTCCTCACCAAATTATCGTTGTCACCATTTTCTTTCTTTCGGGAGATCCCAAGGCGTTTAGCCACGTAATTCATCGTCACCAGTCTATAAAACACCACATGGACAGATAATACTATATATCAGTCTAATATAGTACTAATTATTGTAGGTACAATTAATTCGTAGAGAGGAATTAATTACATTTTGTATGGATTTTGGATGGTTGAATGCGCGGGCTTACATGTTGTCATGATTGACGACGACGATGGGGAAATCCGCTCAGAGGCATTCTGGCTTCAATTTCTTGGCCCACACTTGAAATTCAAAGGCGTCAATGTCCACCAGCAAAATGACTCGATTGGACTGGGAACCTTCACCACGGTAATGGGAAATCCGCACTCTTTGTCCATCACGTCGATACATTTTTGAGTTAAACAGTTTTAATTAGGAAGAATCCCACAAGACGACGACGAGGACGACAATATGAAATCAGTAGCAAAATTCGAATTTGAATGGAGAAATTATATATATATAGTCGTCTGAGAGAATTGAGAAATCGTCAACCGAGAGCTGTGTGACTTCATTTTCAATGTCTATATACACAGACAGACAGATGTGGATCGGCGACAGGGAGAGTTGTGATTAACTATATACATAGATAAATGATGATGATGATTGTTGATACATACGTACTACATATTGAATTTCACATAATGTCCAGATCACCATCACACGTCAGCGTATTTAAACGTATCAGAGGATATTTTAACGTAAAATCACTGTGTACCAATGTTTTCAAAAAGGGCATTTTTGATACTCAATTTTTTAAAAAAAGGGCATTTTTGATACTATAATTTCAGAAAAGGGTATTTTTGATACCCTGTGTTTTGAAAAGGGGTATAGGTGATACTGTGCCTTCAGCAAGGACCTTTAGTCCGAAAAGGCTTAACAATTCTAAGATTCTTTGAAAGCATCTGAAAATTCCAAGATTCTTTGAAATAGTCTGAAAATTCTAAGATTGCTGAAAATTCCAAGAATCTTTGGAATATAGATTGAAAGTTCTAAGGCCCTTTGAAAAAGTTTGCAAGTCCGAAGAAGCCTTTGAAAATTCTTAGAAAATCTAAATACACATTAAAGTTTTATACAATTTCTACTCTTGGATGAAGTTTTCAACTTCTTCGATTCCTTCAAAGTCGTTAGAAATTCAAAGAATCCTTGAAAATCTCAGGGATTCATTTTCAGTGAATGCTTGAAAATTTATTGACAAAAACCATTCAATAATGGTGGTATTTGCGACAACTTATGGCATGCGGTAAAAATCAAGACAAATGTTTGAAAATTTGGGAAATTGAGACTGTGTACTCAGCACTCTTTGTTCATATAATTATTAGACTCTGGAGGAAATGAGAGAAGATGATTGCAAATGTGTTTTTTTTATAATAGAATCCACAGCATGGAAATAAATAGGATTTCCTTTATTTGATAGTGTGGCGAGACAACAAACAATAAAATTACACATGAACATCAACATACACATAATCAACAATAAACAAAAAAGAAGGGAAACATGTGGACAAAATAATTTTGCTCAATATCGTTTTCATTCAGAATTGGAATTGGAAATGGCAATGGAAATTAAGGGAACAAATATATATAAGCAAACAAAAAAAGTAGGGGAGGAAAGTGAGATTTCCTTGTATGTATATGGGACTACAATAATAAAAAGTTGGAATCACTATCCGGTAATTTGTCTTCACTCTGTTGGATGTCACTCGCAATGGCAGTGGTGGACGATGAGGAATTCGTCACCACTCCTGTTGTTTTGGATGTTGTCCCCAATGTCCTCGTTATGACGGACACCATTGTGGTTCCCTCAGTGCTCAACTCTGATGCATTTTCATACAGTGTTGTCGTCTCTGGGAATTCTGTTGTTTTGGTTTTTGTTGTGGTTGTTTCCATCAGAGCATCAATAGCTCGTGCATCTTCCGAAACAATTGTTGTTTCTAAGGTTGATGTTGTTGTGGGGACTTCCGGGGACTCTCTTAACCCCGGAAATTCTGTTGTTTTTGGAGTGTCAGCGTCAAAAATGGTTATTTTAATGGCTGGTTTTGGCGTTGTTGTTGTCGTTGTCTCTTCTGTTGTGGTTGTTGGCAGAGTTGTTGTTGTAGTTGTTGTTGTTTGGGGAGTAGTCGTTGTTGTCGTGGTGGTTTTCGGTGTTGTTTTTGTTGCTGTTGTAGTTATTTTGGGAGTTATTGTTTTCATTGTTGTTGCTGTTGTTGTTGTCATGGTTTTGGCTGTAGTTGTGGGGTCGGGAACGGTGATATGAAATCGACTTGAATCTCCCGCGCTTTCGCTCTCACTCTCACTCATCTTCTCATTCTCGCCGCTCATCTCACTTCCCACCATTTCCGTCTCATTCTTTGGCGTGCTAAATGAATTCAAACTGCTCATGCTAATCACCGCGAGGACGTTCTTTGTCGGCAGGACTTCAAACGCAATCGGCTGCCCCTTTCCGCCATTTATCCTTTTGATTTTCTGTGGAACTCGATCCAAAAACCGGATGACTTCAAAGACATCCTCAATGAGAGTCGTATCATTGGCTACTGGGATGTCCCCGGTAATTTCAAATGTAAACTTGGGCACTGTCGGACTCTCTCGGTAGTACTCGGTGAACAATTCCTTCCGTTTCGGATCCTTCAGGAACTCCATTTGTCTTTTGAGGTGATTCTGCGCATCTTTCCCGGACACATCCACCATTTCACTTTCCGTTCCAGTTCCAGTCTCAGAATTTCGGTTCAGGTTCCGGTTTAGGTTTCGGTCCAATTTCATGCTGACGGACACGACGGCGCCATAGTGAATCCCCACAATGACGTGACTAAACCCCCAAGGGCCACTTTTGACCTGGAGGGGGGAGGAGGAAGAGGAGGAGGGATCCAGGTCCTCATCATTCTCAAAGAAATTGAGTTTCTCCTCGACGGTGCCCCATTTGAAAAGGACGTTCCCCATGGCCGCCGTGGATTTCCCCACGTCCTTGGTCACTTTGAGGTACTTGGCCCGACTCGCCACCTCCATGATGCCCAACAAGTAATTGATCTTGATCTTCTTGTCCACATTGAAATTGTTGAGGATGTCCACGGGGCGGAGGATGAGGGTGGAGTGGGTGGAGGCGAAGGTCCGGTTCTCCGTGGTCACGGCCCATGGCGGAAGTTTCTCTCCCACAATGAAATTTGAGGAGAGGGGAGCCACGTGATCGTTGAGGGAGTCATAGAAAGTCCCGAGAGATGCATCCCGACCCAGAGCTTCCACTTTGGTGGGGCTGAAGAGGAGCCCGAGGCCGGCTGAAGTGAATTCCACCCTCAAAGACAATAAGGACAAGGAAAATAGGACGAGAAGGGAAGAAGTCCGACGTGGACATCTCAATCCAGTCATCTGTGTGTGCGCATGAAAATATATTGAAAATAATGTGAGGAAAAGTGTACAGTTTTTTTTACCATTTTATATGTGTATATGGAGAGTTTTCGGAAAGGAAAGCACAGCAAACAAAAACCCAGCGAAAATTCCACAATAAAATATAAGATATGTCCGTGGATTAATCTGGATTTACGATATACGTACGAATGAAAACTGAAGTGAAGGGAAATGAATTGAATTGAAGTGTGAGCTTGAAGTTTAATAATCACAGAATTATATATATGTCAATTTCAATTAAAAAATTACTTTTGAAAATCCCGGCTAGAATGGAAATATGTGGAATATGTCAAGTCTGTGTGTGTGGAAGGCAATTTGGAACGGATTGACGCGAGTGTTCAAAGGATTTTAATTGAAATTAATGGACGTTTTGTGGACAATTTCCCAAGCTATAGTTTTCCACGGCAACTTCTATATTATGGGCGATGGATTGTGTGAATGTGAATATGTGTGTGGAAATGGAGACAGAGAGAGAGAGTGAACTTGAGACTTTTGTATATTTATTGTGGACTGTGTGTGTGGAAGTGAAAGTGAGGTGGAAAGTTTCTTTTTTCCTCTCTCTCGCTCTTTGTCCCGAAAACCAGAACTGTGTGGACAAGAATAACTCGGTGTGTATATATTATATATATATACGTGGACCTTGAATTTTGTGATTGTGAGTGAATGACTGTGGAGAGAATTGTGAAACTTCCACATGCAGTATATATATATATATAATCCACATCACACACAGTCCAAAATATTGTATATACAAAACAACAACACGAAGCATTTTGAACTTGTATCTGTATATATATATTGTTTTCAACATGTTTTGGCATTGATGATTTCAAAAGCGAAGCTCATCGTCATCGTCATTGCAATATATAAGCCACAGCATAGAATTGTATATGGAATTCCTCAATCCTCACAAATAATAAAGCACATACAAAATCCCACATGGATTTACGTTTACGTTTACGTGCTGTGACCTGAGGAACTTTCCAATTTTATACTTTTGTCTTCTCTGTTGTGTGTTTTCTATACAGGCATGAGGAGATGCTTTGACATTCATATCGTCTGTTAAGTTCACAAAGGAACTATAACGATTTTCCTTAATTTGCGGAAATGCGACTACTGCGTCCGTCTTTGTGGGTCAAATTCTGAAAAAATTCAGGGTCACAGAAAAGGTCATGGCAGACAATAATGTCCAAGGACCCACAGCCCCATCTCCAGCCATTTGACCTTTGCAGCAGGTCAACGAAATTAAGGAAAATAATTATATAGTCCGTTTGTGAACTTAACAGACGATATCTAGAATAGAATTTACGTATATAGATTGTATACATGACAGCAACAGCGATGAAACGGAAAATAGAAATATATATAATAGTCGCAGATTTGACTGTAATCAAATGGGGTAATGCCTTGGGTGGGAATCGAACCCGCTGCCTCTCCTCCCTGTAAAGCCAATGCCAAACATGGCAGAGATCAAAATGCGGACAGTTTTGTATATAGTTTCATGATTTAAATATGCTCATCAGATGACTTTGATATTGAGTTGGAGCTCCGTTTGGAACAGGAAATGGAGTGGCAAGGATCCCGGCAAGGAAAGCCACACACACACAGATGCTGTGAGCATGATCGGCAGGAAATCCCAGTCCGAATCTGAAGAGAAAAAAGCGTATATGGAATCGTCCGGTTTATGATGAATCCGAACTGGAAAAATCAGTAGACATTGCCAGAATTTGAAGAGCCATTCCCGCCATTCCACTTTTGATATTGATTTCGAGTTTGAGGCGTCCCATTGCCCCGTCAACGGATCAAATCTGACGGGGTATATACAAATAGAGTTTGGATGCCAAGGAAAAGGCGCGGTTTGATTCCATGCATTTGAATTCGAATTTGGTCAGCATTTTGAAGAAGTCTAAAGAAAACAGTGAGAAGTGATGAGGATGAGGACAGATTCGGGAAATTCTGATTTCTTTGTCTTTTGTTTGTGTGCGGCTTCCAGTGAAAAAAGCAGCAGTTGCATGAAAAAGTCTGAATATACTTATGGATACGTAAATTTCCTGGTAAATTATGGCCAACTTTACTCTGTGTGTGAATGAAACTTTTACGTTAATAAATATCTTATACTTGTGCAAGATTTCGACGCCATTCACACTTTTTCTTGCAACTGCTGTTTCTTTCACTTATTCATCGTCAGTTGGGCTTGCACTTTTGAAGACTTTTGCGACGGGGAAAATGAGACCCAACAGGAATTCCGCACTCCGTAAAGAATGGTAAATGACAAGGCATCTTTGTTTTTGTAAAGACACGACAGAAATGGCATTTCTGCTCAAAAGATAAATGACAGAGGCAAAAAAAACATCAACATTGTGCCCAATTTTGACGCCGATCAGACTCATTAAGCCATTAAGACAACGCTTTGTCGTTTCAGATTTCTTCGCGGGGTATTTCATTTCTGTTGGGGGTATTTCGGATTTTGTTGGGGGGTATTTCGATTTTTTCGGGGGGTATTTCAATTTTGTTGGGGGGTCCCATGGAGGTATGCTAAATGGGGGTAGGGAGTATTGGGGGGTATTTGTAGCACATCCTAAATCCTGATGCATATTTGTAGCACAGGTAAACCGTGGAAATCTTAAACGAAAAAATGTACGGTTAAAGAAATTCAAATCAATCCATTTCCAACGGAATTTCCTGTCTTAATTGTTGAGATTTGAGATTGAGAACTTGGAACTGCTGTGTGTGTATCTATATATATTATACATCATGGAACTTCACGTCCCTTTACGCATTTTCCTTAATCGTTTCTCACGGTTCTCTGCCATAACGTGTTTTGGTTTCATCACAATTGCAAGTATTTCTCCAACACGCGACTAATTACCTTTGAATTGACGTCATGAATAATATAATAATATGTATAAGAAAGATTATTCTGGTGTGGGAAATGATAATTAACTAATTGAGAATGATTTCCGAACGAGACTAATTGAGCGTCTCACAAAATCACAATCGCGCAGAGCTCATTTTTGACTTGGAAACTGCTTGACATTGACACACGGCCGAATTACAAAGCGCACTGTCAAATCCCACAGTATGAAGGTAAATAAATTGAGGAATTAAAATTATATTATTGGAAATCCCACATCAAAATTAAATAACTCTATAACGATTCATCCTATGTACAATTTTTTTTGTCGCAGGTTACGGGAGCCTTGATTTTGATGTTGTTGTGTTGCAATTGGATGGTGGGGGGTTGGGTGGGGGGAGAAAGAGGGGACGTGTGTGAGGGGAATAATGGCTGTAAACCCGGCTTCTGTTGTAATATCAACCAGACGGGATTTTTCGCTTGTGATGATCGAAATGTTCAGTTGTGGAGTCTCTCGGCGGATTTCCATGTTGTTCCAGCTCCAAATTCAACGTCAACTCCAGTTATTCCGGTTCCGCCGATTCCAACAACCCAAGCCAAAGTTACAGGGCAAGGGAAAGAAAATGAGGGGAATCATAATAATAATAATAAAACGGAGGAGAAAGAGGCATCCAGACCATGTGCAAGTAATTATGAATGCGGCCCGGGAATTTGTTGTAATGCTGACCATTGCGACTAAAAATCATATTGTTTTACTTTAAAATCCTTATATGTATTCCAACCGAAAGTCAAAATACACCAAATATATGATAAATTTTTATGTATATAGCCGTTAAGAATGTAAATATAGCTTAAAAATTTCAGGCTGATCCATAATATCAGATATATGTATACTTACAGTATTATATTCACGAGAAGCTTCTCACTTTCCGCAGATGGCTCCTATAGTTTTTTTTTCGTTTGCTCAGAGTTTGAAGGTAGGTGTGGTAACTTCTGGAGACTGGACGAATTTTCGACAAAAGACAATCAGAAAATCAATTTGTTTTTCTGTTTTACTTATATACCATCAAACTCTGAGCAAACGAAAAAATAAGTTGGAGCCATAGAGAAAAGTGAGAAGTTCCTCGTGAATAATGCTGTGTGTATATATTATAGTAATGAGGGTTTTTTCCCATATATTAAACCCACCGCTGTCCTTTGAAGTATCCATGGAAATTCATTATTTTTCATATTCATTCTTTTTTTCCTCCTTCGTCTCACATCTCATATATATATATACGATAATGTTGCACACACACATGAAGAGCCAGAATAAATCAAAATGATATCCGATGGATATTTGAAGAATTTCGATTATTTTCTTTGTTTGTGCGACTATAATATATAATATAGTATATTATACTATATGGGGTGGACCGTAAGAAAAGGGGCCATATGAGCAAACCTAGTTTTAGAGTTATATAGCGCCTTGAATATTCTCGGCTGTTTGGCGCGTACATAAGTTTCTCAATGATTTCAAATTTAAGAGCAAAAACACAAATCATCGATTTACTTTAATTTGGAATTTTTGGAGAAGTTTAATAACAATTTTAAATTACTTTTGGTCAGTAAAAATGGTTTAAACTTGTCCTAAAATATATTCTCCATGTTCTGATGTTGTCCATAAATATGCAAAAAAGTGATTTTGCTTAAATGGTCCCAATTCTGGCGGAGAACCTCATATAGTAAAATACAAACATATATGACTTCATATTCTATATATGAAGTATAGTGATTTTGTGTATGTATATACTTCTGAACCATTTTGATATATGTACATAATACATACCAACAAAAAACTATAGCATTTAAACGGTAAAGCGAACAATTTATGTACATATATGGACGAGAAAATATTTGGCTTTTCAAAAAGCCTAAAATATTTTATTACACAGGCCTAATAGTTTATAGCTACAAAGAGGTTAATGAAATGATGAATAATTTACATATTAAGTTGTTGATGTTGGTACATCCAGTCCATGTCCATGTCATCTACATCCAAAATAATACAAAGTAATACTCGAAATCCTCATTTCATACGGGAAACTATATATGTATATGTATACCTGTGCGCTGTGTTCGTGCAGTACATTCAATATAGTCAGATATATACATGAGAGCTTCCGTCAGAAAACAGATTAATTGGTGAAATCTATCTATACAGTATACATACCGTATAAGCTGTTATAGAACCACACCCTCTTATAGAACCCCAAGTCTATGCAGAGACTAAATCCTACGCCCATTTCAAATACATTATCGTACATACATAAATCTCACGTTCCCCACTGAGGTTCTATATAACATTTTCAAATACAACCGCAGGGGTTCTATTACAGCTTATACGGTATACCTATAGTTTAAGTTACATTCCACAGACGATAGTTTCCGGTCCCTTTTGAATCTCTAAGTTCCGTCAGATGTTTTTCTATATATTTCTATACCAATGTTCTCGTATAATTTGCGTTACGCAAAAGCCATAAGGATTGATTCGATTGCCTTTATTGAAAATTGCAAACACGCTTAATATATATGTTTTACCAACAATTCTCTTTAAAAAAATTTTGTTGTAAACGATTCTCTGGAGTATAGAAATAATATATATGCACACACAAAAAAGAGTTTTCACCACTTGATTTATTTTTTGACGGAAGCCCACACATATATCTTTCTATTGAATGTATACTGCGGACAATTTATATGCATAAATGAACGGCTTCTCTCCATAACTTTATAGCTACATATTATATAGCAAATAAACTGGGTCTGTATATACTGAAATATTTAGGCTTTTTGAAAAGCAGTATTTTCTCGTCCACATGTAAATTGTTCCCTTTACCGTTTAAATGCCCACAACTCTAATGGTCTATATTTCACAATGAAGGAAGTTGCGGTCCATAATATATAACTTCCCTGTGGTATGTGGGACATCCACTTTTCCCATCGCACATCCTTATACGCTAATGAATTTATGAATAATTTATAGGTTCTTGTTTGGTATATCCCCCATTTCCTATAGAACAATATACCAAGACATTTTAAAATCCATTTTGCAGTTATTGATTTTGAGTGACATGAATGTTTTGCACTATGTCCTTCATTCCTCCTTACAATTTGTTTGTATTTTCCTATTTAGTATAAATAGTCGCGCACCAACACAACGTCACAAAGGCAAAGGAAAAAAATTCTATAAATTCTTGAAATATATCCATCGCATTTCATTTGTATATTTATTTTGGCTCTTTTTAAGATGCTGACGAGACTGGATTTGAAATGGACTTACCGCGCATTTTCCTTGGTATCAAAACTCTATTTGTACCCCGTCAATTTTGATCCGTTGACGGGACAAATGGACGCCTCAAACTCAAAATCCATATCAAAAGTGGAATGGCGAGAATGGCTCTTCAAATTCTGGCAATGTCTACTGATTTTCCAGTTCGGATTTGTCATGAACCGAACAATTCAATACGCTTTTTTCTCTTCAGATTCGGACTGGGATTTCCTGCCGATGATGCTCAGCATCTGTGTGGCTTTCCTTTGCGGGATCCTCGCCATTCATTTCCTTTTCCAAACGGAGCTCCAACTCAGTGTCAAAGTCTATAATGAAATCCTCAAAATCCGTGGTACGCCTTTTTCTTTCGATATATCGTCTGTTAAGTTCACAAAGGAACTATATAGTGATTTTCCTTAATTTACGGAAATGCTCCTACTGCGTCCGTCTTTGTGTGTCAAATTTTGAAAAAATTCAGGGTGACAGAAAAGGTCATGGCCGACAATAAGTCGAAGGACCCACAGCTCCATCTTCAGCCATTTGAACTTTGGAGCAGGTCAACGAAATTAAGTAAAATAATTATAGTTCGTTTGTGAACTTAACAGACAATATGTAATATGTTTACCTAATTTGGTTATAGATTCCGTTCTTACTGAATTTTCTTCTCGGATTTTTTGTGCAGATGAAATGGAGCTGACAATGTCGAGTTCAGTGGGGAAACGAGGAAGGAAAACCCCGATGGAGTTTCTCATGTGCTATTTCGCTGGTGGACTGTATGCCATGTTGATCACGTACCCGGTTCTGTATCTCATCAATCCGAACATCCCGATTTCCTTAATGTCCCTCATCCCACCCGAATGGAGGACTTTCCACAGTGTCCCTTTCTATTTGTGCCTGACCTTTGAGTCCACTCTTCTCCTCATCCTTCTCATCTGGGGGCATTACGGGATTTTCTTGATGCTGTCCTTCATCACGATTTTCCGAGACTCGCTTCAAATGACCATCCACCAAATCCTTCAACAAAGGTATAAACCTCTAACTCCAAAACTTACAACACGCAACATTCAACAATTACTTTTATACAATTAAGTATACTGTTTTATTCGATTGTTGATAATTTGTTAGTGGATCGTCGGCGGTGACAAGGGAATTTTTAGGGATGTTGCGGGAGCTTCAACTTTTCCTCATGTTCTTCAATTTGTCATTCAAGAATGCTCTTTGGATTTTCAAGCTCGCCTGTTTGCAACTGAGTATTTTGGGAGGATTCTCCTGCCTCCGGTTGTTGCGGGTCAATCCCTTAATGTCCGTCGTCTATGGGCTCATCAGTGTCAACTGTGTCATTGGCTACGTCGTCGCGTTCCAATTGGCGTACCAAGTGACCGAGAAATCCCAAGAGTTGCTCCACACCATCAAAATCTCAAATGGAAATAATAGTCATGGCCTTCCGCGGACCAATCAAGATCGAGTTCGAGTTGAAGGAAAATATAGGGAAATGATTGTGAGGTCCATTCGGCCGATGGCCATTTTCGTGGGGAGTCTTCACACGGTGGAACGTGAGTCTGTCCCCATTTTCGTCAATTTCGTGGTCCAACAAATCATCACTCTTCTCCTTGAATTCTAATAAATATATATGATATGATGTGATAAGAGTATATTATAGATGTGAGGCAAATATTGAAAATTGGAAATGTGAAATCTTTGCATACATATACCGTATATACTGTAATAGAACCCCTGGGGTTGTATTTGAAAATCTTATAGAACCCCAGTGGGGGAACGTGAGAATGTATGTATGTACGACAATGGATTTGACATGGGCGCAGGATTTAGTCTCTGCAGACATGGGGTTCTATAAGAGGGTGGGGTTCTATAACAGTATATACGGTAATATAAGTATACACAGGAGCTTTTTCTCGAGGGAAAATGTCATTACATTTTGAATACGAAAATAAAACAGGACTTTGTGAGACAGGTTGTCTTTATGTATAGAAGGAAGTTTGACTTCATTGTATTACAACAATTATTACAACGTCATCTCACAAATGTCCTAAAACGCATTTTGCACATAAAATCGAAAAAACGCGGGTTGCGGGTTGAAGCGGGTCGACCCGCAAGGGTTGCGGGTCGAACCGATCCGCTGGTAAGCCTTATTTTCAATACATATGAAGTTGTGGATAAGAAAACCGGCCGCATACCAGTTTTCATTTTTTTACATATTAATATGCAGAAAAACATGGGCTATTTTATAGGAAAAGTAAAAAATTTGTAAAAAAAATTGCAAATATTTAATTTTAATTAAGTTTTAATTAAAGAGATTTGCCGGCGGAGTGAGTGGGCAAAGCGGAAACGGACGTTGATGAAATGGCCGCTAGAGGACTCATTTAAAATTCTATAATGAAAGCAGAGTTCAAGGAAATCACTGAAATTCAATGAAACCACATTTCATTCAAACGGAGCTCACGCGCGCGAGTCGCTGTTAAATTGTGCTCGACATTTAAACTCGAATATCTCGACTTGAATATACTGGTATGCGGCGGGTTTTCTTATCCACAACTTCATATTATTATGTACCTATTTAAAACGACGATGGATGTGGTTTTAGTATTTTGCATGTGAGTCCCCTGTCTCTTACAATCGTTGGCCTAATTCAACAAAGCCTCAACTCACCAGAATACAGTTTTGGGAGCTGGACGTTCAATAATGGGTTCAACACAAAGCCAATGTCACAACATCCACACTAATTCTGACTTTTTGGAGGATTTTTTGTACGTGGCAGAGCTCCGCGGCGACTTCCATATCTTGATTCAGCCGAAGCTAAAAATGCATGTAATATGCTCCAAATGACTTCAAAAGTGAAAATAATGAGAGCAGAAGCAAGAAGGACCAGCCCGCCAAGGAAAACCAAATGAATGTTCGAGTCGTGAAAAGAAATGGTTTTGAACTCGGCGAGGGATTCTTCAATCAGGGACAAACTCGTGTTCAGAGCGGAATTCGTAATATCCATTTTCCTTTGAACTGATTGAAAACGGATTTGATCCCATTTCTTCCAGAGCCCATAAATCCCGGATCTCAATACAGATTTCATTCGATTGGCAATCAATTTTGGAGCCAGAGCATGGAGACCATCCAAAATTGTGTAGGATTTCATTTCATTAAAAGAGTCATCCATCATCCTTCGATTGTGAGAAAATGGAAGGGATGTCTTTCTATTTGAATTCAAATTGGAAGTAGTCATTTTGAAGTCCTGCATTGTCTTTTTAAAAATGTTCCAAAAGTACTCAAAATCCTCCGACGGGGTCACAAAAACCGTTCGTTTCCCACTTGAATGTCCGCTCAATTCCTTCTCGATCACTCCTGCTGTTTTGTCAAGGAGTAGTTCGGATGCGCACGTGATGTGAGCCCGACCATAAATTCGTAAGGCTCTCACCCAAATCCGACAAGCTTGAATCCCGCGGCAACTGGAGGACTCAAAGGACGCGTTTTTTAAATAAAAGGCCGGACCGCAAAGTTCTTCACAAAGGAACATTGTCGGGAGCAGACTCTGAGCGTGGAAATTTCGAATCGTGAGACCGTACCTAGCTTGTCCATTCACACGGATTCCAAACTCCTCCAGGAGATCCCACCGTTGAGCACTTGGCGGGCAATTGGAGTCCCACCGAGCAAAGTAAATCCGGAATTCGGACTGTTCCTCATGGAAAAACTCCCTCGTGAATTCCCAGTCCGTTTCAAAAGGGAAATTGACCGTGTAGTCAGCTTTGATGATCCCTCGATAGGCATTGGTCAAAATGAGGCCCATCAACAGCCAGAACCCAAACATTATCTTGGCGGCACTTTTAAATTGTGCGGACATCATCATCATCACTCCCTCCGACTCTAGGTGTGGCGTGTCCGTATGATTTTGTTCCAGGAGAATTCGGTAGATCCACCAAATCCCGGCAATGCAAGCTCCCCATAATTTCTGAATCGACATCTGATGGACGGGCAATAGGAAAATGAGGAATACACAAGTGAGGATGGCGGTGAGGGCGAGGGAGGTCCAAACTGGGCCTTGAAATGGTCCGGTGAAGACTTCAAAGGATGTGAGACCTTGATCCACTCGATCACTGGTGATGAATTTATATGTTTGAAGGCCCACTTGGATTAATTGAAGGTTGTTCCGGAAGTCCCACACGTGGGATTCCTCGGGAGTGGTGACAAATCTTTCAACATGTGTAAAATGCCCCAAGCCATTTAATGGAGGGGAAGACTTGTTCAGGGACTCGAGGAGGAAATGAACTGTGGACTCATCCAGATGTGTGGGTGAGGAGCGGGAAAATGGAGTCTTCCCGGATTTCTCTCCATCAAGTATGAATTCCTTTCCATGAGGAGCCAGACGCTGCATTTCCAAGACGAGGACCCATCTGTTAAACACTGCTCCATCAGATTTTTGATGCTCCAGATGGTTGAGCAAGTCCTGAAGACAGGGTGCGGACTGAGCGGGCCAGTGCTTGTCAGATTTTGATGAACATTTGACATGGAAATGGACATTCTCTAGGAAACAGAGGGGACAGAAGGACCAGCCATCGCTCACTCGCACGTTTGTATTTGATAGAAATCCTTCAAATCCCCCCATTTCCCCTGCATCATGATCTCGATGGTCAACGCTCTTCTCAATCCCAATCCCGATCCCATTATTCTCGTTCTCCTTCTCATTCTCATTCTCCAGGAGCATGACGAAAGTCGGGGTGTACAGATAAACGAAACCGGGGAAAATGACATTGTCCAAATACCGTGAGACTTCTTCCCCATGGAATCCGAGTGAGCATAATAAAATCAAATTGAATTCCGGTCCGATATGAAGACTGTAAAAAGATCTCCGGCTCTTGTCTGCACGAACTATGGAAAAAATAATGGAGTTGTCATCTTTGCCCTCAAATAGTGACGTGAATTCCTGCAGATTGGGGAAAGGGAAAACATTCACGCGACTCCTCAGGTGTTTCGATGCGGAAATCACATTCATTTTCTTTTCGATGGCCACAGAGCCCAAGTCCCTCCCATCTTTTCCCCCTTGAGTACTCAAAACAATTGGATTTTGTATGTTGGAGTAATCCAGAGTCATCGTCATCGTCATCATCGTCGTCCTGTTCCATAACTCGACCATGTAAAACCAGGAATCGGGAATGTCCCTCAGGATTACCCATTGGAGTTGGATGGCAGCGGTCATCCGGGCATCCATTCCAGGTGAATAGGGTGGTGATGAGGGTGAGGTTGGAGGTGGGGGCGGGGGCGGGGGTGGGGGTGGTGGTGCATAAGTGAAATCCAGAAGGGAAATCACGGCGTATCCCCAGAAAACCTTCAGTTTCAAAGACTGGGTGGGCCGCCATGGCCCACCCAGAATTTTCTTTGTCTTGTATTGTATTTTAGTATTTTAAGTATTTTAGTATTTTTTGAAGGTCCGCGCGTGGACAGAAATGACAAATTACAAAAAAAATTAAATTTTGCTTTGTGTTCAGACTAATGAGAAACGGGGAAAAAATAAACGAGAACGAGAAAACGAAAAGGAATGCAATTGAGATGGTTTAAAAGGATGCTTCAGGACATCATTTGACGGGCTTTGAATAGTAAAATTACATACAATAATGACTATATTATATATTATATCAGTAAAATTCATACAAGTTTAATTTATAAATTCTCAAGTACTTTTGTACTCAAACTCTAATTCAAAAAAATATACAATAGTGTGTGTGCACGATAAATACAAATCCGCACTCCCGAATGCACTTTTTATAAATATACTTGATGACTATAACACCATTAATTTTACGTGGAGAGAATTCTTTAAATTACACATATAATATTGATCCGCGAGGCAAATGATTTATTTTAAGGGAAATAATATTTGGCATCATCAAAAGCGTTACAAAGCGTCATGCTTTTCGTCAAAAAGTGTCATGCTGCACTAATCCGTAGAAACGCTACACAGCGTCATGCCAATGGCACAAACTGTCATCACAAAGATACAAACTGTCATGCCATTAGCATTCAATGCTACCGAGTGTCATAAATAATGAAACTGCCAGTCTTCATAAATAAAGCAATGCATGTGTGTTGAATGATTTCTTGACAATAAAGCCTCACCAAACCAAACCACTTTTGTATATTTTTATTCCATAAACATTTACATTTTTTTATATATATTTTCATTGTAAAAATGAAGTCTCATAAACATTTCTTCGACTATAATGTTCCCTTTTACGACTTTCCTTTTACTCATTATGTTATTTATTTGTCTCTAGACGTAGAATGTCCGAATCTTGAAAAGCAATGCATGTGTGTCGAATGATTTCTTGACAATAAAGCATCACCAAACCAAACCAATTGCATAAAAATTTACACTTTTGTATATTTTCATTGCATAAACATTTACACTTTTTTATATTCCTTCTAGAACGTTCTATATACGTTTGAGATTGTTCATTTTTTATTGGAATTTCTTGTATACAAGCGGCTGCATTTTGGAATATTTATTCAGTATGAAGGATCTCCAAGGAAGACACATCCACATCCTTATAAGGCTGAGCGACCCAATCCATACATGGTAAACTATTCACCATCATTTCTCGAAGTTTATTGCATTGAGTGTTGCACTTCCTGCTGTTACACTTGCCATCCGCCAATAAAAAGTCCATCGCTCCGTCGTTCAGTAATTCCTCGTGTATGTATCCGTCCATCCACTTTGACGGTCCATATCATTTGAATTCAGTTTTTAGCCATATTTTGACAGACAATCATATACGATGGAGCCCTTATTGATAAACGTTGACATGGAGGCCTTTACTCTTCTCGTCTCCATTTTTGTGCTGTTGTCACTCCTCGCATTCTGGCTTCCGGCCAAGAACAAGAAGAACTCCTCTTTACAATTGCCAGGTTCGCTCACAATTTTCCATGTATATATATATCGTATATATCGTCTGTTAAGTTCACAAACGAAATATAACGATTTTCCTTAATTTGCGGAAATGCGACGACTGCATCCGTCTTTGTTGGTCAAATTCTGAAAAAATTCAGGGTAACAGAAAAGGTCATGGCAGACAATAATGTCGAAGGACCCAAAGCTCCATCTCCAACCATTTGACCTTTGGAGCAGGTCAACGAAATTAAGGAAAATAATTATAGTCCCTTTGTGAACTTAACAGACGATATGTAGTGTTGGGGGTTTGGACAGTCTTAAGCAAATCAATTCAAATTTCCCGCTATAATTTTTTTTTTGGGGGGGGGGAGTATAGGGCCGTGGATTTGGGAAGCCCTTCCTGCGGTCCTCCATCATGGCAAGATGATTCATTTGGTCTTGACCAAGTGGTCGAAAATCTACGGGCGGATCTA
Source organism: Gisinianus flammeolus (assembly GCA_034699125.1). Lineage (NCBI taxonomy): Eukaryota > Metazoa > Arthropoda > Collembola > Symphypleona > Katiannidae > Gisinianus > Gisinianus flammeolus. The sequence continues at coordinate 13,986 of JAIUND010001709.1, read as the reverse complement.
TGATTTGATTTGGGGAGGAAACGACTGATTGTGCTGAGTCATCATGACACGATCCGGGAGGCATTTGCCAATCCAATTCTTCTCGGGAGACCGGAAGTGCTCGTCCTCAATCCACTTTTGTCACCCAAAAACGGTGAGGGAAATTCAAATTTCTTGAATTTTTTATTGAATTTTTGTCACAGCAATTTGAAAGGTGTCCGAAACTTCTCGGTGCGCACCTTCTGTAATATATATAGTTGAATTCGAGTTGGATTCGAGTTTGAATTTTGTTGGATTGTGATGTATGTGTTGCACGGGTTTTTTAAAAAAAAATTTTGTAAGGGATCACGAGGAATGATGGGAAAGACTGGAGGGATCAATGTAAAATCACGATTGGCCACTTGAAGGACTTTGGTTTTGCCAATAAAAAAGGACCCATGGAGAAACTGATTACGAACGAAATTCTGGATTTACTTGAATCCCTCAAAGCAACTTCTGCCTCGCCCATCCCCGCCAATAAACGCTTCATTTTCCCGTGTATCAACGCCTTTTGGATCATTTTGGCGGGAATTCGGCTGAGAGATGATGGCGGGAAGGACACGGAACGCATGCACAAAATCGTCCAGTTTCTCGAGTCAGTTTTCTTCTTTTGAAGTTGAATTGCAATTGATTTTTGAAGGCGGGAAATTTAATTTGAATTTAATTTGAAATCGTTCAATTATTTTATTTTTTGTGCATATAGTTTTTTGTACTTAGGAAATTCGAATTTGAAACGGCTTTACTTTACGTTTTTTCATATAAATACGTTTTTTTGTGGGCGGGAAATTTGAATTTGTATTTGTATTTGTATTTTCTACAAATTGACAGGACGATGGAAAAGATTTCTTCGAGTTCCATCTGTTTCTTTTTCCCAAATCTGGTCCACTACACGCCGTGGCTGGTCCCTCATTAGACCGAGTACCGGAAGCAAGGGCACTGGGTCATGACCTTCCTTCAAGAGATCATTCAAGGGCACAAGGTTCGCTTGGAGGATGGTGAACCCGCCTGGGATTGGATCTCCGCTTATCTGCAGCACAATGTCCAAACAACAACAACAACGGCGACGGGCCCTTCCAAATTCAAATACGACAAAATCATGGGTACTTTTATTTTATACTTTTTTTAATTAATAATTAAGGAAAATCCTTAAGGGTCCATTTTCATCCGTTTTCCGAATATTTCCCTGTAAACACACACACAGAAGAGCATTTGGAGGCGAATCTCTTGGAATTTTTCTTTGCCGGATTCGAAGTGACTTCAAAGGCCTGTGGTTTCCTCATTTTCCACATGACTCGGAATCCAAAGGCGCAAGAGGAAATGCAAAGAGAGCTGGATCGAGTCGTGGGGCGACGGAGGATTCCTCAACTAGCCGATCGACCAAAGCAAGTCGTACTTCAAGTGGCGGAAAATTTAAAATTTACGTATAGGAATTTAAGTTGGAAGTTTGTAAGAACAGTTTAATATAATATTTCAAATTTCCCTCCACAAATGTCCCTATAATATTACGGTGGTAGATTGCCGTATACAGAGGCGTGTATAATGGAGTCCCTTCGCTTGACCCCGACCGTCGCTTGCGTTGCTCATGAGGCGATGGCGGACACGGAAATCCAGGGGTTTCCCGAGAGGAAAGGGATGATGGTCATCAGTAATCAATATGGCGCTCAAATGGATGTCAAAGTCGTCCCTCAGCCTGATGAATTCAAGCCCGAGCGATTTCTTACAACTGTTGATGATAATAGTGAAGAGCGCTTCATCCTGATGCCCGGCTATTATTTACCGTTCAGCGTGGGGAAGCGAGCTTGCATTGGGGAAACCTTGGCCAAGGACACTTTTTTCCTTTTCATCTCTGCCATTTTCCATCGATTCGCCGTCCAGCCCTTTCCAAATCCAGCCAAAGACGTCCAATGTGAGGCGACTGGTGGAGTATTCATTGCTCCACAAAACTTCCAAGCCAAATTCATAATGCGTGCCTAATCTCGAATTCCTCATAGAATCTTGACTTCAATTTCCTCACATTTGACGGTATTTTGATATTTCCTCACTTGAAAAGGCGAATCTTCATTTAAAATTGAAATTGTGGACGGAGATTTGATTTGAATGTCGAATTTTTGAATTTAAATTTGGCGCTCAATGAAAAAAATTATCTGTGGTTGTCCATTGACAGTTGCCCAACATCACGTTCCGATCGGCAGGGACTGCTCCCAAAATAGGACCGCCATGTTCAAACCATCCACCACCAAAACAACCGAATATCAGAGAGCATTAATCCTCGTCCACTGTCATAAAGAAGTGTGCAAACAATTTATTAAAGTGGAATGTACTAACGACAATTGGGAAGAATTTATTGTCCTTTGGAATAAGTTAAGTCAGATTCATGTCGAATTGACTATTCTCATTAAATGTACTAAGTTGATGGTTTCTAAATCAAAACAAGGCACAATTATCCCTCTCGTCGAAACTTCTGTCCCTGAATTAAATGAACACTTGAATAAATATTATTCCACAATCCCATTTATCAAATTATTCATTAAAGTGAATTTAAATAAATGGATTGTCCTCACTTAAAACAATTATATTTATTGATCAAAGTCCATAAGATTCGACTGGAGAATCTCAAATCAAAGAGACTCACTGAATCAACCCAGTCCGAATACGTTCACATGTTGAACAAGTTGGAGAGTATAACTCGTAGTCTTCTCTTTCTACAAAATAAATGTACTAAGTTATTAAAGGAAACAGAAACTCCCTCCAAATAAATATATGGAGATTTCCCAAATAGAAGGATTTCTAAATCAATTAGAAAGCGCATATCATATGCTTCAACAATTCATACTGGACATTCCAGAATCCTCACCCCAGAAGGAACAATTGCTTCAGAAGGCCCTTGAAATACTTGCTAAATTGAAAAATGTCCGAAAGGAATTGAAGAAAGAACTTGCACTCATCTTGAATAAATCCAATCAAGAATCGTTCCTTACGTGATTACCCAAATATTGTCAAGAAATTCTTCTCAGTCCCTCATTGAAGGAACAATATTTCTCTACTCTCAATCACCCGCATTGGTAGTAAGTAAACAACAGATTTACGATTGCTTATTAGGGAGCGAGTGGAGCGAGCTCCCCTTATACTATCAGTCTGGCCGTCTGCGTTGCTCACAAAAACGGCCGAACGGGTTGATCACTTGATTCTTTTTTTACTGGAATAGTCATTGTTCGGGCTCGGTACATGTGAATTTTGGTGACCCTGGGGTCAAAGGGGGCGGAGTTATTAGGGGTCAAGTAGGGTCAAATCAGGGTTTTTGCATAGAAATCCGTTTCAGACGATTCTGAACAGTTTTCGACGAAAAAGGTTTTTTTGACCGAGTGACCTCCGGAGGTCACCAAGGGGCAATGTGAGACTTTTAAATGTCTGTGGGTAAAAAGTCTTGACGGTTCTGAACTTATTACACGCTCAATATTATTATTAGGATTTCTTAAATTAAAACTCTTATAATTAATTATCCTAGTCAAATAAACTATCATTTTTATCATCCTCTTTAAATCGGATACATTAATAAATATAGCTAACTTGAATTGTACCATCAGCAAATGTATATATTCGTCAGGGGTCAGAAATTCCATATCCGTTCCTTTTGGAGTAAGTGGAATCTTGTCAACAAATACAATTGGAGGAGGGTTGTTTTCGACCATCCAGTCTGGTCCATGCCACCACAATTTGCTTGCAATCAATTCTTCAGGAGTACATCCCTTGGAAATTATATCAGCTGGATTCGTATAGGTTCTAATATAATTCCAATAATTATTCTGACGAATTGTAGATTCTTGAATCTCATCTACACAATTAATCACATACATGTGGACAAAGGCAGCATCCGACTCCAACCAACCAACGCTCTTTTGACTTTCGCTTTGCCTTCCCCACACATAATATATAACCGCACAATTCAACAGTTGAAACCTCGAAAGCTCAACATTCGCCAATTTTCTCTTCTTCATTGAATTATATAGATACAGTCTCATTTCTCAACTGTCACTATATTCATTTCGGAATCTGTGTTAAAACAAAATGAAAATGTCTAGAGTGGCATCATCATCTTCCATTGATCCTGTATCTACTCCTCTTGCAATTAGAGACTCTGCAACTCTAGAAACACAGTCAGTCAGCTATAGACCTTTTGATTTGATTTCCTTTTTCTCATTTGTGTGTGTGTACTTTTTATCATAATATTAATTTTAACGGGTCCTTTGTTGTTTGTTTGCATATATATTCGTATGGTTTGAGAAAGACATCCGACGAGACGCATGAGAATCACGATAATTGGTGATCGCGGCTCGGGGAAAAGCTGTCTTCAAAAGCGCTTCGTGGTGAGCTCCTGCTTTTCATTATATAGAAACAAACGTTTAAATGTTTTACAAAATATATTGTCTCTTTTGAATCAAAAGAGTCTTGACTCAATTTGGATTGTAAAATATATAGGAAGGGATTTACACCGGGTTCTCATCTGAATGCGACTTGGACTTTGTAAGTTGAACGTGAAAAGCTTTGGGGCTGTCCACACAAACAGACCCAGGTTAACCAGGCGATTTTTCGACCCCCTCCCCCCAAAACATATATACTTACGCTAATGTGTATTAGAATAGTGACACGTGACTAAATCTTGACCCCCCCGCTCCCCCATCTCATCTGAGTCAGCTTGTGCGGAGAGCCCCTTATCATTATCACTGACAAAAGTATGGAGTACAAGTTTTAACTTATAGAATTTCATTTCTGGCGCCATTTATTGAATGCTATATTTCCACACACAGGACACGAAAACCTTGATGATGGGCGGAGAATGTATTCGAGTCAATTTGGTAAAGAATTTTCGGATCTCGTTTCTGACGTTTACTTCATAATATATGTATGAACAGTTTTTTGGGGGGAGGGGGGTCGTCTATATTGTTCAGTGTATTTGTCTTTGTATGTATTTTGGTTTTGGTGTAGTGGTTGTGCAGTATGAAAATCAAATGGATGGGACATTTCGCTCCTTGATTTCTCATACGTTGGGCAACTCGGACGGTGTCCTCATCACCTACGACATTTCCAAGCCTCAATCCTTGCGGAATGTCCCCGATTGGTTTCAACTCGCTCAAGAGTCCGCACCGGACCACGCCGTTTTCCTCATTGTGGGCACCAAAATGGATGTGAGAACTCCCGATGAGGGAATTTCCATTGATGAAGGCCAGGTAAAACAAAATGGCTATATATATACTCTTCTCAAATTCTCAAGTTCTCAATTCTTAATCACACGAACCATAGAAAAACAATAAGTAGATAGGTACTTATAGGGGCTGTCCACACACTGAGTTAGATAAAAAAGCCAATTTTTGGATCCCCCTCCCCCCTTGTCATCTGAGTCAGTTTGTTTGGACAGCCCCTTGTCGTACTTTAGTTGCTCCTGTATTTTTTTGTTATCTATATGTTTTTAAATTTAGTTGGCGGCGCAGAGTATGGAATTGCCGTGTTTGGAGACGAGCGCTTTATTAAGTAAAGGCGTGAGTGCGGCGTACCGTTTCCTCATCCGTGCCATTTTGGATCAGATGGAGATGAAGGATTTTGCCACACAGCAGCCGATTGTGGTTTCTGGTCGGACCCCCACCAAACTCAAACTCATTTTACTAGGCAAAAGTGGGGCTGGGAAAAGTTCACTCATTCAACAATTTGCGGTACTTTTAAACTCACTATATATATATACTGTCCATTCATATAAAAATAATTTTTGACTTTTTTTGGAGTTGGCGCGCAGCGAGGATGGGATGTCCTTGGAATTTGGAAGCGAAACCAAGGTGAAAGCTTTTTCGCTTCCAAATTCCAAGGACATCCCATCCTCGCCCGCGACAACTCCAAAAAAAGTGAACAATCATTTTTATATGAATGGACAGTACATTCACACTTGTTTATTGAAATTGCAGGACGGTGTTTACAATGATCATGCGGGATCTACACTTGGCATTGATTTTGTAAGGTCACAACTAACAACCACATAATTGCTTAATAATTCCTCATCATTTCCTTTGTCTATACACGAATGCCCATGTTTGAATTTATGTATAGCGGTCCAAGTTATTGATGTTGGATGGGCAAGCGAGTCCACTTCGTGTCATCGTGGTAATTGACTATTGCTTGTTCCATTTAACTGCATCATGTACTTATATAGAATGTGTGGGGTACAGCTCATAATTTGTTTAATATATGTATACATATTATTAAATGGACGATAGTGGGACACGGCGGGGCAGGAAAGATACCGGGCGGTGAGTCGGACTCACGCTCGAAATTGTCACGGTGCCCTCATCGTCTATGACTTGACGAAGAATGATTTTGAACCGGAAGTGAAGTACTGGGTCCAGTTTGCTCGGACACAATCCCCAGATGCAACGATATTTCTGTGTGGGAATAAATTGGACGTGAGTTATGGGAGGATGCGGAAAATCACGATCAGGCAAGGGAAAGTAAGCAGTATTACATAATTGTTCAAAAAACACGATTTAAATTTAAGGTCAAGGTCAAGGCGCTCTTTTACATTCAGTATTCAGTATTTACTATATGCGTTTGAATATTATGTTTGGATACTTTAATGAAGGCACTGGCCAAGAGTTTGGATGCTCATTGGATAGAGACTTCTGCCAAGGAAGGGATCAACGTGACGGACGCCTTTCATTCCCTCGCAAATCGGTCTCTTCAAAATATTTTGACGAGACGGCGAGAGACGACGGATAATAATGACAATGATCCTCCAGCAAGTCTGTGGAATACTGTCCGCTTGCATGCAAATACGCTAAGGAGACATGATTACAATGCTGGATGCTGCTCCTCCGGGACTGACTGCATTCGTCAACGACAAAACAGAGCTATTGAAAGGAATTATGGAGTTTTGTAGTCAAATATATAGATAATAATATAGGTAGATATATGTAATAGACCCCCAGTGTGGTAACGAAGGATGAACTCGCCCAGAGCACGTTAAAATTACACGAACATGACAGACGCAACCCAGCCACCCTCGAATGAATTAATTCAATTAATGAATTAGCCCTGTTGACCTGAACAATGACCCCGGCAAAAATAATATTATGGCTTCTGAGTATTGAAATTGATTAAATTTTTGATTGAAATTTTAAAAAAGTTTCGAGTTTTTGAAAATTTAAAAAACTCTGGCCACATTCTTTTGTGGTTTCATTATACACATTAACACATCGCTTCCTTTATAGTTCTGTCAAACTCGCGCATCGTGAATAAATATTTGCAGTTTTTACAAGATGGTTTTTTGGCCTAAATAATTCTTTGTACAATTAGTTTATTTTTATACATTCAACATGTGTATGTATATTGACGCTTCTCCTGTGTATTAATGTGGTTTTCCCATCAAAAACACTGTTCATGTGGAAGCTATATATAATAATATAAAGTTGAATTTAAGCTTTTGATATGAGGAGCATCCTGTTTTACTTTGTGCGACGTTCAATGTGATTGCTTGTGTGTGTGTGGATTTGGGAGAAAAGAGAGAAAATGCGAAGACCATATACACAAAAAGAACACAAACAAACTCATTTCCGGGCGCATGCTCCATGTTTATGAAAATACGTATATTTATATTGAAATGTATATATAGTTAAAAAATTAAACCCTTTTGTGCAGTATTTGTTCATTTCCTTGTTCATTAATTTAATATCATTAATGTCCAGTACCTTGGACAATGCGCAATATTCTATTATAATCAAAATCATTTTTATGTACACATTTTTATGTTGTTGTTCACATTCATTTAATTTTCTCAATGGAAATTCATAGATTTTGTATTGAAACACGCGGAGGCATTGGCAACCAAATTCAAAACAAAAACAACAACAACAAATCCACGCTAATAAAAATGTGGTATTAATGTCCCTCGTGTGTCCCTATATAAACTTTTCATTGTGTTTCCAATAAAATTGCCCTGTTTTTCCCATAAGTACAAAAATTGAAATTCGTGCTGGACGGACAATCGCTACATTTTTTAGATTCCTCTTGCGCATTTTTTGCTTTCTGTGTTCTCATATAATAAAGCAGAATGGGATGGTTTGAATCCATTTTAAAATGGTGACCTCTCGTCGTAATTGTAATTATACTGATGCGCGGTTTTCAATGCAATTCAATGAAAATTGAAATGGATAAGTCAACATCCTTTTCAAAGTCCCAAATTTAAACTGCTTCAAAATGTGCTCATTTAATTTACTCCCGTTTTTTATTTATGCGATGACTTCCCGAAAAAAAAGTGATGACTTTTTCCTTCACTTTTGGCACAACCAAATCATCTCACGCACGCACACATCAGCCCAATAGAATAAACGTTGCGCACACACATATTTTCATCAGTTATTCATATACAGCTCTCAACGTAAATATGGCAAAGTGACGAGAGTTTGAAGGTTCAAAGTCCTCAGAGAGTCAACTCAATTTCCCCCAAACAAACGTCCACACTAAAAAATCTATGGAGTTGAATTGAATGTAAACGTTTTACTATAGTAAAAATGCCGGATTTTTCTCTTAATGGTGAGTCAAAGGCTGTGTGCTTTGCGTTTTTATTCGATTTTGTGTTATATAAAAGAGCATTTCCCGATCAGTTGCTGCAATGTGTATAAAGCTACAGTGGATTTAAAGTTGCCGCCTGTATAAACCAAGAGAGAAAGTGTGTGTGAAAAAACAAGAATTAACGACGATGAATTCCTCAACTTGGATTTTAGTTCTGTTCACAATTGTGGCAGGAAGTGTACGGAGATTTCAAATTTTTCAATTTTCCATGAATATTCCCGGGTAATTTGCACTTGCATATATATATTATAGCTAAATAAATTCCTTTTTCATTGTCAATTGCAGATGTTGGAGAGTGTTTGGGGTCAAAAGAGTTGCAAAACGGTCATGTCCGAAATGACAAAGAAACAGATGACCATGATGTAAGATTTCAACGATTATTTCTCCTTGAATATAATTATGTATATCAAAATTGGTAAATTCAGATTTTCCTAATTTAAACAAAATATATATATATATATATGCTCATCTTACTATAGGGCAACTTGTGCAAAGGGCATGAATTTCAAGAATGGGAAGGAAAAAGCAGCCAAATCCATGGTGAGAAATCCTCCATTTTGTTGTTAAACAATTTTTTTTGTTGGTTTTTTCTGACTGTTTAACATGTCTAAAACTGAAGATTTTGTACAATTTGTGTGTGGTCTTTGTTTTTCCGCAGTGCATAATGAAATGCGTGCTGAAGGACGTTGGCATGGTATATACAATATTTTACATGAATAATTTTTCTCTATGGTATTTTTATCGTTATAGAGTACAAAAATTTTTGCCTATGGCTTACAATCAATCAATCAATGTATTACGATAATAATGATTAATGATGTTTGTCGTCTGGGCTTGTACATTTATATATATAGTTGAATGACGAGGAGAAAGTGGACAAGGTCACGCTGCAGAAATTTGTGTACGATTTGTTTGAAGTGGAGTCGGATAAACCACACGTCCTGAGTGTCATCAACATTTGTCAAGAGGAGCATGGTAATATTTAAGAATATATATACGAACAGAATTCAAATTGGAAATTTCCCTCCTTTTATTTTTTCCCCCCACATTTCGTACCATTTTCTTTTAGTTTTTGTCTTGATTGATTATTGCGCACATGATTGATATTGCATTGAATTTATTTCCTGTGGGGATTTTGTTGTTTCACACGCACACACACAGGTGCGAAATTGGACCCGACTGAGGAATTATGCAAATCTTACGATCCCTTTGTCAAGGTACTGTGTGTATTTAATTTAATTTAATTGTTTTTGGGTATAAAACTTTCTTAGAATTTTTCCATGTCAATGCCACAAGCACAAAAGTTTATAGCTTTCAAGTAATTTATAATCACATTTTTGTAATTCTATATTTGTATAATTTTCATGTGTTTTCAGTGCCTCATGGGGAAAATGCTCACCGTACGTTGTTTTTCTCCACATATATACTTCCAAATCATATGAATTTCTTCTTCTACTGTCCACTCGGATAAAATTGATTTTTGAATTAATTTGGATTAAACGGAGCGAGGATATGATGTCCTTGGAATTTGGAAGCGAAAAAGAAGCTTTTTACCTTGGTTTCGCTTCCAAATTCCAAGGACATTATATCGTCGCCCGCGCCAACTCCAAATTAAGTAAAAAAAAATCATTTTCATCCGAATGGACAGTATATATATGTGTGACAAAAGAATATTAGCAAAATAATTTTTATTTATTTACTCATTTGTTTTGTTTTTGCACAGATGTGCCCCAAAGTACCTAAATAAATCATGAAATCTACCACCCACAAACTCTGTGCCGTGTGGGAAAGTCACGTGGAGTTTCCGGCGGGCAAAAAACAGGAGCAAATCCGCAAAACTATAGATACAATACATACGCTAATTGTGACTATGGAATTAGTTAATTTAGTTAACTGTAGTCAACTGGGGGTTCTCCTCATTTCGGCATTTTGTTTTTTTGTAGTCAATTTTATAGTTTCAAATATTGAGGGAGACTTTCCCATAATATATGCATCACACACTGGTTTAAAGTTCGAACCCACTTTGTCCATGCACATGTCTACACACATAATTTATCATTGCATACGATATACATATTTGAATTTGCCATGTGTTGTATGTTATTTTACTGAATCACACAATATATATAGCAATATACCAATATTAAAGTTAAAAGCTGTGTATACTTTTATTATTTGCATAAAAACGCGATGATTATTAATTAATCTGTGTCAGGTGAAAATCCAACTAAATATGACAACGAATGTAAACGGGATTACCTATTTATACATACAAAATCATGACTCATTCCCAATAACTGCTAATATACACCCACACACACACACACACTTTTGATTTTGTTGATGTGTGTGGACGGACAGCACAGTATATATATATATATATATCGTCTGTTAAGTTCAAAAACGTACTATAATTTTTTTCCTTAATTTCGTTCGACCGGGCTTGACCTGTTCTGGAGGAGTATTATAGAGATGGAGCTTTGGGTCAAGCAACATTATTGTCCCTCATGACCTGCTCTACAATAATGTGGCTTGACCCAAAGCTCCATCTCTAATACTTTGACCTTCAGAACAGGTCAACCCCGGTCAAACGAAATTAAGGAAAAAAATTATAGTGCGTTGTTGAACTTAACAGACGATATATATATATGCTGTCGAGAACGTAATTTGATCTGAATTTATATAACGTTTGATGAGTTGAGGTGAGGTGAGATGAACGAATCATCACTGTCACAATCTCAAATGAAACTGCTGATTCTGATTCATTCTGACTCAGAATTTCTGAGTCACAGTCGATTCATATTATAAATCCAAATGACTCATCTTGACTCCAAACGAAACTGAATCATTTATATAAGTGTATTTGTTTGTGGACTATTATTTAAATAAATGGCTATTACCCATATATACTTATATACAACAAAACCAACAACAAAATGAATCAGAGAATCTGTGCTTTTGAGCTCGTGAGATGAGATCGAAATGTGCATGAAATACAGATATACAATATATATACAATGAAATGACAGCGGACTTTCTGTATAATCAGCATTCAGCATTCAGAAGGTTTTTTCCTCCCTAAATATACCTATCGCCTGTGGATTCTGTTTGATGCACAAGTCACAAATGGATATGATTAAGTGCGCATTTGCAATTGCATTTGCATAACCACAGATAATATGTATAGTTATGCAAATCCAAGTGCGCACGTAATTTCATATGTGCACGTGAAATATGTATGTAATGTGAAATCCATGGGCGCTTGACATTGTATCGTGTTTTGCCATGTGTAATTATATAATACAAGAGAATCCACAAAGCACTCGACGCGTACATATGATTATGATAGGTATATAAAAGAAACGTTCTTTCCCTTATTCTGTCAGCTAATATATATATTTAGTTTGTGACTTTTCGTACGTTTTATCGGTGCACCACATACCACAAAGAAGATTTGAAACAAAACCAAAAAACCAAAAACATCCGTAAGTCTGTATTCACATTAACATATTCACCATCAAAAGACAATGCTTTTGAATTTTTGAATTTGGTTGGTGTGTACATATGGGTTTGAAACTCAAAAATGTTTGTTGTTTTCCCACAGGAAATCCATTGACATTCAGATTGAGATTGGGATTGAGATTGTGTGTGGTATTTTGAGAAAATGAAGAGCTATGGAATACTGTTCCTGGTGTGGATGATTATGATTGCCATGATTGGGGAGTCGAATGGTGGTCCAGCTGCGGCGGGGATTTGTTATGCAGGTTGTGCTGGAAGTGTGGTCGTTTGCTATGGCGTCGGTGGTTTGATTTTTGGAACTGTGACCGGTGGACTTGGAGCCCCAGCAGCTGCAATTGCATGTAATGCTGCTTTTGGGTCGTGTCAAGCCGCTTGTATGGTCGCCCTCGCCATGCCCACACCATAAATTATAATCATAATCATTAGTGAACATTTTATGAAGAACAATGAATAAATTACGCCTGCATGTGTGGGCCTGTCCTCGGCCAACAGCATGTGGAAAACATACAGAGGATTTTTTGCCAGATTTCCGGGAAAATCCCTCGCATCTTTCATATATATTACACGTATATTATATGCAGTTAAAGTCTATGAACTTAGAAAATCCATTGTTGAATTTTACTCGGAGGTGTTTTCTGTACTTTCAGTCTCATTTTGTCGCTCTGATGCGACACAAAAAACAATTATTTTCAAATTCCATTTTTGTATAACGTAAAGCTTGAATTAAAAACCTACTCTCGATTACAAACCTACCTCGATTATAAACCTATAGGTTTTTGGCTTGTTTTACCTAGTGTACGCCATGTATCATAATGTATCATAATGTATTCAAGTCATCCTTGGGAAAAAACTGAAAAGTAGTGTGCGTACAATTTTCTTATGGACGACTCCATATATAAGATACTAATACGATGTACTACCCAACTACCGTATAAGCTGTTATAGAACCCCACCCTCTTATAGAACCCCAGGTCTGCAGAGACTAAATCCTGCGCCCATTTCAAATACATTGTCGTACATACATAATTCTCACGTTCCCCACTGGGGTTCTATAACATTTTAAAATACAACACCAGGGGTTCTATAACAGCTTATACGGTAAATTCGAATGTGACCGTCAATTTGTATATATGCTTATAGGATAGGAAATCATCCTTCACAATTATACGTGGCGCGCGGGATAAAAATAAATCAAAATATATATATACGCAATCACTTCAAAGTTTCCAATTGAATTTCACAAAGTCCAATAAAAACATTTATTGTATATTTTCACACAGGATGTGGATTCTCACCAGACCCAAAGAATATGTGTGACATTTCATTTTTTATCTTTTCGATGGGAAGTGAATTATATAATGGATTCGGGAGATGACCATTTTCCCGGCCGCATTGACATTCCGTCCAGGAGTCAGTGATGGTCATTTGCCCTCTCAAATTGGATACCATTTCCTTGATCCTTGAGGACCTTGACCTCAACGACGACAATGCTGAGGAATTTCTCCTGGACTTGCAAGAATTGCAATCCCAGCCGTTCATCCCACAGAAACTGCTCGTACAATTATCGGTCCAGGGAACTTGTTTTTCTTTTTCTTTTTCCTCTGATGGTTCCTGCTCCTCCAATTCCTGAATTTGTTCCTCTTTCTCCGCCTCCGTCATTGGCCGGGTGGTTTGTCCAGGCTGGATGATGAAATTGCACTGGATACAAATGAAGACGGTGTCGTGGAGGTTGCCATTCCGATGGGAGTTATCCTGGCGGCGAGCGGCGAGCGGCGAGCGGCGAAAGGAGCCAGTGTTGGCTGCCCAAAAGGGAAATCTCAGCAGGGGCTGAAAAGGGAT
>JAIUND010001708.1:0-31209 GCA_034699125.1 Gisinianus flammeolus | reverse complement strand
GAGTCACTTTAGGCCTCTTGGACATGCGAAGACATGAGGGGGGTAGGGGGTGTCTCATTTTAGGACAGAGCCAGATTAAAGCTCCACCGCAAGTCCAAAGTCATAGATTTTTATTTTTACGTTTGAACCATAGTCGGAGGTTTTTATTTTACCGTCATGCGGCATTCATAATATTGTGTTGTCATTTACAAACTACAGGAAACATACACAAATGAACTGTGGAGAGTTGTTTATTCGTTTATATTTGTTAACATTTTACCCATATATAGTTGAGTATCGCTTCACTACATTGTACAATGTACACTCTGCTCTTGGGATGAGTTACGACGTGAGTGATGAGTGTGATTTATGAATTTATGAATTATCATTCATCACATCCTCACAATTTAACAGTATCGTCTTTAAATGTGTGTAAACGGTTCGGCCTCCAAGCCCGTGCTATATAATATATATCGTCTGTTAAGTTCAAAAAAGGACGATAATCATTTGGCCCCAGAAGGTGAATACACATTGTGTGCACACGCATATGCTGCGTCGGGGCCAAACGATTATCAACCTTTTTTGAACTTAACAGACGATATACTCTATAGAGGTACTTTTGTTGTGGCGATCAAATAATTACAGATGAGCACGCACACACACACACACGCAACGAGCTTCATATGTGCTCCATTCTTCCGACTTTTGATCATGTACCTATACTTGACTTTTGCCTTTATTACCTATATTATTCATTTACCTAATGTACAAGGGATCATTGATAATTCATTATCCTTGTGCTTGTGCTTGATCATGAGCTAACATACTAACATTCCTAACTCCTACACAGATAATTGTACATCTACAGGCTGGGTAATTAACAATATGGAAGCGTCATGTTGTACGATAAAAAAGTGAACCATCAACTATTATAGGAGGTAACAAAAATAACACGCATCCAGCGTAACCTCTCATATCTAATACATATACGTAAGTGAGTATAGTGATTAGTGATTCCCATCACGCAACCTCAATCCCTTCCCATCACATCTAATTTTTCTTCCCACGCTTCAAGTTTCCTTTCATTTTTCGTATATACAAAAACTGTGAAACTTGAAAAAGCCAAGGCCAAGACAAAGTAAAAGAAGAAGAAAAGAATATAAGCAGAAGCACACAGACAAAGTAAAAAAAAAATTATCCTCATTTTGCAATCCAAATTCATCCGCTCGCATTCAACATTCTCACTAAGACTTCTTTTTGTGCACTTTAACGAATTTTTGACGAATCCCGCCAACGCCAAATTTCATTCATCCGCGTAAATACTAACATACAGAACACAAACTCTCCCCCGGTGATTTTTTGTTTTCCTTTTTCGGCAGTTGCAATTTCCACAGCAGACAGCGGAAACTATAAGGAAAAATTGATCAATTTTTGCTCTTGTTCGAGCTGTGTGGAAAACCTTTATTTAAAGAAGGGAATGCAAAAAAAATTGGAGATGCCGAGGAATAAACGGCTCGTGCCCCGTAATGTGATTCTGCTGGTGATGGTGGCCGCCGTCATCTTGACGCCACTACGTAGTGCGCGTCCACTAGCCTCCGAGATTTGGGAGCGTGAACGGGCCCGTGCAAGGGAGCGGGAAATGGAACTGATGCGTCATATGACCCCTGGCAGCGGATTTTATAACTTTCGCTACGCGGGTTATTCAAATACGTACAACAGTGACCTTGAGCGTGTCCTGGATCGTGATCGTGACAGACGGGAACAAAACTTTGAGTTGGCGGAGGCGGCGGAGCGGGAATGGGCTTGGAATTGGGAGCTGAGACGCCGAATGAGAGAAGAGGACGCGGCGGCGGGGGCGGTGGGAACTCGCTCCCCGACTTTTCCCTCCTCTCGAGATCAACACAGCCACAATCAAGGATTTCGGGGGTCGGCCGTTATAGTTCAAGAATCTCGTGGCTCCGCACACCCTGACTTTCCAAGGATACATGATGAGGGCAACCAAGGATATCGCGGCCACTCATTTGGCCGCGGATTCTCGGGTTCTGGCTCTATTAGCTTCGGCTCCAGTTCTCAAGTGTTCCCGGGATTCCTCAGTAGAGATAGTTGGAATGATAATAATAATAATAATGATTTCCATCACCACACTTCAAATGAACACGATTTTAATTACGACTACAATAATAATAATAATGGCGCGCGCCGGCCGCCGACGGACTTTAATCAACGGATACCACAGTACAGACCAGCCATTGAGAATGAGAAGGATGCTGCTGGCGGGATGGATGAGGGAGACATGAAGTTTGTACATTTCCTGTGTGAAAATAAAATGGAGGGGCTCCATGATGGGAAGGAGGCTGCGATCGGTTGTTGTCGGCGAGAGATTGAGAAGATGCGGCTAGAGATTCGGGAGGTGGAGGCACAAGGACTGTACGTGGCCGCGGATTGGGTCATTCGCTGGAATGAACCGCGCGGCAAGTGCGAGTCCGTTCAAGTCCGGTCGGAGGAAGTCCGGAGACGCCCCGTCTACGTCCAAGGCAACCGTGCCTGCCGCAACACAAAGAACTGCGAGTGGAGCCCCAAGGACGGCGGGCATTGCGAGTGCACGCTCGAGCTCCTTCTATCCAGTATTACCCATAATAATAATACATATACACATTTTTTTATTTTCTATACATGTGGAAATTGGGCAATTGTAAATTATAGGGGGCGGGGGGGGGAAATGAGTCAGTGCTCATTGTGATTGATGTATCCTCTGTTTTCTAACTATGATTTTCAGAGAAAAAGGGAGACTTCCAGTATAGCGTGTACCGCGGCATGAAAATCCCATCTGAAGCGAACAATAATAAGGAGACTAATGGCGAGGGTTCGGTTCCAGCCGCCGACATTTTCCATCCAACCTCTCCAGAATTTTTTAACGACTAACGAACATTTTTTTCCTTGTTGCCTATATTGCGTATATTAATTAAATGAAAGAAGAAATCATTCGGAATTTGTGAATTGTCGAAATAATCCAAAAGAAATGTGACTTTTTGGGAAATTTTTCTTTGTGTTCAATTTTACGGAAATGAAAGATTTTTCCTTTGTAAACCTTTTATCTTTTAAAATATACACGGGATTCTCGTTTGAGGTTTGAATGGAAAAAGTATATTAAAATTTAAAAGGCGGAGAAATGAGGACCGAAAATGGAGGATGAAACCAATGACATTAATGAAGCTTACATGGGGCATAAACTGTTCGAGGCGAATCGGGGTCACGAGCTGTCCAAACAAACGGTCCAACAACTCCTAACAATACCTATATTACGATGGGAATGAGATGACGCGACTAATACTACCTGCCCTGTTATTCAATTTTCATTTCATACAAGTACCTAAAAGCTTTAGAGTTTTGAAATATACAGTTTTAAAAAATAAAAATGTTTTCGCGCCAAATTTGTCACAAATTTGGGACTTTTCGGGTATAGTCGGGTTTGTCAAAAGCCAAAAAAGAGGAGAAGAGAAAAAACAACATTTTTAGGTCCCGAGGATTGTTTTTATTTTTCCTTTTTTATATTATATTCCAAGAAAAAAATTTCCCTGTAGTTGCAGAATGAATATTTCAATTTAGATGACATAAAATACATTATAATGACAACTTTTTAACATTGAAATGGAAAATGGAGTTTGTCAAAAGAATCTCGTGAGAGTTTTTTACTCATCATCGTAATACATGGCGGGATACTCGGCAGGATTGTAGATGTCTTCGTCGTCTTCGACTTCCGGCAGAGTCTACAGGTCACTCAGGGTCAAGTCCTGCCGACGCTCCGTCTCCAGGTAGCGACTAAGGCTGGCCACGGGTCGGGTTTCGGGTCAACCCGACCCGTTGGCCAGCCTTAGTAGCGACAGAGCAAATGAATGTGCTTACACATTCGTTCTCCCGTCGTGCCCGTGGCGGGGCAGTTGCAGCGGAACTGATGGTTGCAACTGCCGCAGGGACCGCAAAACTCGGGGCAGCGAGTCGGACACGGCTTCGTCTGGAGTTGACGGAGATGCCAGGGTCCATCATCCAGCAGCATCCGACGGGCAGAGTAGTGAAAAGTGAAGGACTCGACTTGCCATTTTCCGTTCCCGACGGGTTGAATCAGGGATCTGGACGCCCGACTCGCTTTCCCATGGGCACTCCAGTCCGGCTCCTCCTTCTCTGACTCGGATTCTTTTTGGTCATCATACTTATATGTGTAAAGTGGTCGGGAGGAGGAGGAAGTCCCGTAACCAACAGAGAATTCTTCACCCTCGGAGGAGGTGTCCACGACACTCTTCACAGCCATTCTAGGCTTCCGGGTCACGAAGGTCGGTGGGGCGGTCCCGGGCCATCGGTTTGCTGCTGCCTTTGCCACTTTTCGACCAAAGTCCTCCGATTTCTTCTTCGTCTCCTCCGCTTCATCAATGTGACGTCTCTTCATCCGGGCTGAGGCCGACGATGATGGACCCGCCTCCCCTGCCTTGTGCAATATATAACACACAATTTAATAAATAAAATATAAAAGGTCATTCTTCAATATTTATTATCTAAATGTTATTATCTAAATGTATGTGATATGTATATGAGGAAAGTGTCAAGATGAGAGTACAGGTATATATAAGTTATATAGAAGATGCACAAAGCACACACATATAAAAATGTAGTACAAAATATAATATATATCGTCTGTTAAGTTCAAAAACGAACTATAATTATTTTCCTTAATTTCGTTTGTTCGAGTTGACCTGCTCTGGAGGTCAAAGTATTTGAGAAGGAGCTTTGGGTCAAGCGACATTATTGTAGAGCAGGTCATGACGAACACTTCGAACTTAACAGACGATATATTATATTTTGTACTACATTTTTATACATAAAATACAGAAACTCATATTTCCATACCTGAGGTGGGCTGCTCATGCTGATGCGACTCCAATTTTGACAAATGAGTAATATAATATATATAATTGCGATATTTCAGGAGCTCCACTATATATATATTTTATTTGCACAATCACAATTTTTAATGTGTAATGGAATGATGAGAAATGAAAATGAGAAATGAGAATCTCTGTCGGAAATCCAAAATCCAAAAAAAAGCTTTTTCAAAAATTGTGGACTAGAAAAAAAACAGCGCGCGCCGAGAGAGAAATTCGGAAATGTCCGTAGAAGTGGCGAGCACATCAGAAACGGCGACGTGAAGCTCAAGCTCGTTTACTCGCATATATTATAATGAAAAGAATTTTTTTCGTGTTTTTGGTTTTTGGTGGTTGCCTTAATAATTAAAACCACATTTAAAGCATAAAATCATAAAGGAAGCACATAACGGCGGAATAAAAATATTATACACCGGCATGTTTTGAGCTTTGTCTCATTTTTTTTATGAAGAATGCATGCATTTGTTCATTATAATTGCACATTTTATTATCCCGTGGACTATATATAAATATGTAAACTGTGTCCACAGTTTTCCACGAAAACGTTCCGTATGAAAGGACGTATGATTTTGGTGACCCTCGGGTCACCGGAAGCCGAGATACCCGCATTTGATACCCCTGGCTTAGTGGTGTAGGGTGTTGGACTTTCAGAGCTGGGTTCGAATCCCAGTAATGGCAAAGCTTTTTCACACTTTTGTTTTACTTTCTGGGTGTAAAAAATCATGGGAAATTACTTTGCTTGACACAAATGTCCAAAAGAACCGAATTCGGACTTTACCCGGGTATCAGAGGGAATTTAAACAAAATAACGGGATTGGAAGAAAGTGATTGCAGTCCCACATGAACGGAGCACCCAGAGGGAGTGCGGAGGGAGGGTGTTGGGTCCGAAGAAGGCCCCATGGCTTCCCGACTGGAGCGCTCCCGAAGGGCGCGTATAGTGAAATGGGGCGCAATCACGACAGACGGAGAGGCAGACACTACATATTTTATAGAGGTACTTCGCTCCCTTTTGAGGTACTCCTGTATACCAATGTTTATTACAAATATAGAATATAAAATGAAGATTATTCAATTCAATTTATTCGATTTGAAAATATAGAATTCAAGTTCAGAAATGGTTAAAATATAATAATGAAACCTATAATAGTAAACGATGTATTCACAGTTCAAACATGTAAATGAATGATATAGAAGTTTCGTGATTTGTGGTATTTTAAAATAAATAAATATTGTGGATGCGAAGAGTCATTTCTGTGTAGGGGAGTCAGAGGGCAAGGAAACGGACAAGGAGGACTAGACATGAAGTATGGCCATAAATGGGGGGAAATGAGAATCTCGTAGAAGATGAACACTCCTCTCCGGCTTTTAGAAATTTATTCGCTCTCCACTTGCATGGTTTTAGTGTACAGTCGATATTCGTGAGTTCTCCATTCAATTCCTGATTACAATTGGAGTTTTCGCAAATGCATCCTTTCCCAATGTTTTTGTTTGTTTTGGATTCCTTGAGATATTCACATCCATAGCCGCCGTTGCTCCCATCACCAGGCAATGCGGATCCACAACCTCGACTCACCGTCTTGTTTGCATCACAGCTCACAAATGTCCAACACTTTGTAGGCAAATCCCCACAACCCGTGGATTCCCCCGCCCCCTGCCCCGCAAAACACATTAGAGCAACTGAACAATGTGAAAAAGAGGACAAAGACAAACAAATAATAATTATGACACAAATCAGAACCCCAAAATTCATATATAAGTATGTACATATCCGTTCAAAGTCATTTCTATGGATGAATTGTAATGCTTACACGTGGAATCACACAAGATTAAAATAATCATCCCCACACGATAAATATAATTTAGAGCGGGAACTTCCATCTTCAAGCTTGAAGTCATGTCATATGCTGTATATATTTGAAGGCGGTGGCTCAATTATAATGTAACATTTAATCCAATTCCACCACAGCACTATGCACCAAGGCCCTATAATATAGGGCCCATCCCTTTTAGTAGGGGCAGCCGAGGATAAAAAGGGATATAGGGCCTTGGTTTTCTCCTGTGTGCATAAGTAAAATTTGGATTTTTGTGGAGGGCCTTGCTTGATTTTCCAAGAAACCCTTGGAAATTGCTCAAAACTACATAGTTCAAGTTAGTTGAAGCTGTCACATAAATATGTGGTTAAACTCGGTACTGCTCGGCAGTTGACACAGAAATCCTGACAGCAACCGCACATTGTATAGTTAAAGTATATATATAGTTGCAATAATTAAAGTGTCCCACGCGGATTGGCGGCCAACAAGATGGGAGTTCCAGCAGCCCAGAAGGAAAATGGTGAATACACAGATCCGATACAGTCGGATTTTTCTTTGAATTATATATACAATTATATGCAGCAATTTGACAATTTCATAATTGCTTGAGATTGAGATTCATAATTGTTTTTGTTCATGGTGTTTTTGACCTATATATTTATTACGAATACTTTTGGTATATTTACTAGACGTTTCAGCTCAAAAGAGGAGAAAGTCCAAACATCGAATGTCAGACATCACTGGAACGTCCGCCGCATTAATTATAGCGAGTGCAACGGCCTCGAGGAAACAAATCATTCCCGGTCTGGATCGACAGCCCAAAACATTCGAAGCCATTGGTACGAAACGAATTACGAATATGAAATCAGTATAAACAACAATAACATCCGAATTACTTTTAGAACAAAAGATTACATAACTATTAACTATTCGGCGCACATTTGTATTTGAATTTGTATTTGTAGGTAGAAGTGGAATGCTTAGACAGCATGAAGGGGGAGGGGCAAAAGGTGGAGCCAAAGGGAAAGTAGGAGGACGAAAAGGGACTGCGGACAAGAATAATAATAATAAAGGGGATCTAAAACAAATCACGATGGCGTCCGTGGTTCATTCTTTGAATCATTCTTTAGAAATCCCAAAGGACAAGCGCGGGAAAGCTATTCTTGGGAGTCGACTTAGCATGGCCATGAGTGGTCGCGCTAGTACGATTGAACGACCGTCACAAGTCGAGAAAAATTCGGGTATTCATTATTCATTAATTCATATAAATATCCGTATATATTTCGCTTACAAGCAGAAAAGACGCTTTTATTTTTTTAGCTAAAATTAAATGGGATCACATTGTGAGGATGCCCAAATGATGACAAAATGACTTTCATTTTATGTATAAACAACAACGTTGTTTTTTATAGTGGGGAATCGAGCCTCCACACTGTTAACAAGTGACAGCGAGAGTTTAACAGAAGATAATTGGGACAGTGAATTACAAGGTAATAAAGAGGAAAAGGATAATGAAGATCAAGGATTTGAAATGGCCACTGTTGAAATCGATGTCCATGATGCCCAAGCCGTCATGAATGATGTCCTTACAAGGTTACCATTTCAAAGGGCATTCCTTTCATATATATATTTCTCTCGCATGTCCTTCTCCTTGTTAGACTCAGACTTGATTGGATTTAAATTTAATTTAATTGTACACACAGTGGGAACATTAATATTAATTGTTTAATTTGATTAGAATGCTGTCGGAAGGCCGAATCACGTCCCGGAAAAAGGCCGTCTTGAGCGAGAAATTTGAATTGCTCCTGCAAGCATTGGTTAGTTTTCAAGAGCGGGAAGTGGAAGTCATCGAGTTCCTCAATATGAAAGCAGACATTTTGAAAATGTTGAACAAGTTCGTCGCCACCGAGGAAAATGTGGCAGAGCATCTTGTCATCGGTATGTTTTGATTACAAACGCACACAGAGGATTTTTGGAATAATTGGAACCTGTACCACAATATTTTTGTATTATTTCTGTGTATAGCGGAGGACGATGTGACGGAGGAGGCGGAGCATCATGGGATTCTGGACACTGATCATCGGAATGAGGCCACCGGGAAAGCTTCCAATCATTTGGGATCAAAAGACGATGGCGATGGGAAAACTCGGACGGATAGTCAAGGACTCTCGGTGGCTGAAAGTATATTTAATATTTACGAAGTGTTTAATTTAATATTAAACCATTTCAAACATAATGTTAATTGATTTTAACCATACACCATCATGTTTTTTCCATACATAGTGTCTGCAAGAACAATTCGAGAGACGCTTCTGGAACAAAAGAACAAGTTTGAACGCCACATTTTAATAATTCCCTTTGACGGACGTTTTCCCTGCATAATAATGCGATTTATAATAATGCAGTTCTGTTCTGTTGTAATATTCAAGATTGTGTCATTTTTTATAGGATCGAAATGCAAGACCACATGAAGACGATCCACATTCTTGAGCTTCGACAGCTCGAGTTTGAAAAGGCTCTCCTCGCCATTCATTACAGTCGAATGACCAAGCCGGCGGACGTCCAAAGAGAAATGAAGGTTCGAAATATCGAAATATATCGAATTCCTCTGCTGATTTGATTGCACCAAAATCATCTACACTTTTGCGGGAAATTATATAATAATGCGATGCGACGTCATTGTAAATTAATTTTCTAGGAGTTGAAAAGGGCCGTCCATGATTTGCAAATGGAAGTGTCTCAAATCAGTCAAGAGATTCAGCAGTATGAAGTGGACATCACGTCCGAGGAAAAGGGATTTCAAGATGATGAAACGTCTGTGGAAAAACTGGATTTGGAAGTCTTAACCAAACAAGTAAATAAATACTTAGTAGCAATTAAAATTACTATTAGATGAAAGATCAAAGGGAAATTGGAATTACTATTATTTTATTGTATTGTTATTGCAATTCCATTGTTCAAAATGAGTAGATGCAAGTTCAAACGAATGCAAATAAGCCAGTTCACTTGGCAAAAGAAGCGGATCGAGATGCTCACAAACTAGAACAACTGAGCGATGACTACGACACTCTGTGCAACAAATATTTGGAGGGGAATGAAACATTGCGAAGTTATCAAATTAAATTGGACATCATGTCCAGTGAGCTTTTCACACTCATCAAGGAAGAACAGAAAATGGCACAAGTTCGTAAACATTCCTTACATGAAACGGAAACGCTTGTGAGTCAAATGGAGACGCTGGTTAGCAGGGAGCAACAATTACTCGATCGCGTGAGTTTCAATTCGCCCCAAATACACTGAATCTGGATCTGCGGATCTGCACTTTTTCCACAGTCTACATAAGAAAAGGTTAAAATGCTTAAATACTAAATATTTCCATGATTTTTTTACGCTAGGCATCTCAAATGGCGGACAAAATTGCGACCGTCATGAAAACGCGTAAAAAACTCCAAGAGGACGTCTATGCAGTGTCTAACGATACTAATAAAGCCCTTAGAGAAGCATCCAAAATTGAACGAACACTCCGAATGACGTCCGATTCCCACATCAACGCCAAATTAGCATACGACAAAATGAGTACGAGTTTTTTTAAATGAGTGTCTTTGACTCCCTTCAGCTAATTTTCTAATTTCAGTTCTTTACTTCTTGGTTTTTTCAAATAATAAAACCCTGCTTGGTTTGCACAGGATTGGCGTTTGATTCTGCTCGACCGAAAGACGATGCAAATAATTGGGACAAACTAACGCGAATGTGTAAGGAATCAAATTGTCTAGAATCTAGATCTAGAATCTAGATCCTGCTATAACTATTTTAATCATTTACTAGCCAAAGGAGATTAATAATAATAATAATGTATTAATTTGTTAATTTTTTTGCTAGTGCAACGGGAAATTTCCAATTTGAAAATCGCGCTGAATCAGAAACTAGATGAGGCGACCATCAAAGCGGACATGGTGGACAAACTCCAACGGCGTCTAAACGAGCTCTATGACGAGCAACTAATTAGCGGTAAGGAGCTTCAAAATCTAATTCGATCCACGGTGAGAAAACGGCGGGAAAGGGAAGAAAAATCAGAGCAGTGCATCAAGTTGGAAGCGCAGGTTTTCCGACTTGTTCAAGATGGAAAGGTAATATAATATTACTACACTTTAATCATATCGCGTTTTTTCGAAAACAATTATCATTAATTAATATTGTTCAATTGTTGAAATTTGAAATTAGTTTAATTATGGTTTACCACAATAATTGAAATGCGCAACTTGAACAGATGCAAAAATTAGTGTTGGATGATTGCGGGCGAACGGAAAGAGATCTGATTCATTCCATGGACTATATTAAAATGCAGTATAACAGGTATACAAAAAAGCCATGTATTTTCTATTTAATTAATTTAAGGATTTAAGCATAAAATTAGTGAATTTAATAACAATACTTATAATAACAATTGCCTTTATTTCCACATAAAAGGATCAAGATCTCAAGGGCCGCCTTGATGAACGACCTGATTTCAGCCAAACAGAAAGTCTCTGAGCAAGCTGAAAAGTTTAAGATTTGTCACAATGAAGTGGAATCCTACACGAATCAATGTATGGAGCGACAAAAGGAGATCCATCGAGCTCATTACTTGACACTCAACGCATCACTAGCTCGGGATTCTGTCCGGAATCACGCTCTCCGATGTCGTGACAAATTCCGTTTCTACCTCAATGAAAAGAATGAGTTGCTCCTCACGAACAAAACATTTCGGAAGAAAGTGAGCAAATTAAAGGTTGAAGTGAATGTGGCTCGTGGGAGATTTGAGACGGCCACTCATGAGAGCAATAAAAAAGCCATGACGGTCCGAGAACGGACCGAAGAAATTTGTACCATCACCGAGAAAATCAAAGCATATGAAATCATCATGATGAATGGGAATGGGCATTTAACTATCCGAGAAATGGAACATTCCAAACTTCAAAAATTACTGGCGGAAATTCAAAAAAACTCGGTCCTAGCAAATTCCACGTGAGTCGATAGTCGATGTGCACAGGATAATTAATTTCCAAAAATTGGAAGAACATGAATAAAAATAATCATAGATTTTAATCTTGTGAGGATTTAGACAACCAGATGATTGCAAGATTGTGAAAACCATTGAGAAACTACGCGAGGAATTCTATGACACGACCAAGCAGCGACGGCTCATGGAGCAATATCTAAATGACGTCACCAATCCAGAGCGGTAAATTTTAAATATTCTGCAAACATCTTAAGGAATTGCTAATAAGCGATTAAATGTTTTACTTGTTCATTTTTGTATTATAGGATTCGAAATGTGCATCACGACTTGATTGAAAAGCGGGAAACCGTGCCGATCCTCCAAAATAAACTGTGTAAGTCCTCCTTAATGCCAATGCTAGATTGAACAGGATCTAAATCTAACAATTACTCTCTGTTTGATCTAGCTCAACTTGAAGAAGCAATGGCGATTCGAGAATGCCAAGGCTTCGAAAAGGAATTGATCCTCCAACAAGTCACGCAAATCACAGAGAACTCGATGGAAAAAGCCAACATCATCAAGCAAACCTACAAACGGCACACGAATAGCCTCTGCACTCTCCGAAAACAGCTGTATCACATTTCATCCAGGATTGATGGGATGATTTCCGAGACGTCCCTCGCCATCACACAAGCGGACATGGCCGAGAAAACCTATCATCAACTCTATGACGAGATACAAGAGGCGGAGAAGCGTTTCTGCTCCGGCTTACCGCCCGTCCCGGAAATGCTGGATGATTGGAAGCACATTGTGTGGAAAAAAGAGATGCTCCGGCGGTCCAAACAAAATGAGCAATTCTTGAACCCAGTCAAGACGTTGAAGGGGAGTCAAATCGTCATGGAGCGCCTCCGGCCACGCAGGAAATATCAATGCTCTTCCTTTCAACAGGCGATTGGATCCTGTCCATTCCCAGCAGTTTGAAGTGAATCAACCACAAGACAATGAGCAATATCGTAGTTTTTTGCTAGATGAAAATCATCATTGTATGATAATGATGATGTAGACTTTTTTGAAGTAGTGATGGGAAAAATAAATTGCGGATTTTCAGTATGTTCTCGATCTCGATCTCGATCTCACCAAAGCTCAAAATCAAATTTATTATGTGGAATGGTGATTTGAATGGGATGTTTAACAAGGTCCTGCGCTTCCTTGTCATGGCAGAGAATGAGCGGGAGCATTGATTTTAAATTACCCTGCCCGCCACCACTGCTGCTCTCTTTATATTTCCCGAGTAATTTGATGGCTAGATGCAAGTGACTCAGGGTGGCCGTGAGGATTTCATGGATGTCCGTCAGACTTTTCAATATCCTCGTCTCCACGGCATCGTTTTTGAGTCGTCTCAAGGATTTTAAGAGCTCTGTGAGTTTGGCTAGAGGGAGCGGAAGGGATTGATCAATCTTGTCCGACAGTTTTTTGATCCGGCGATTCAGATGAATGTGCTCAAATGAGATCTGAGAAATCCATAGCCGAACGTATAATTTACATATACTTTGATTTTGAATACAATTTTTGACTGTTAGTTTTGGTGGTTCAAAGAACTTACGATTCGTATATTTTTGACAATATCTCCCAATCGCTCGGCAATACAATCCATGATGATGTCCAGGATTTTGGATTGGACGGGCGTTTTCTTGGACCACGATGCAAAGTGTGTGTTGCGTTTGTAGCCTCTGTAACTCAAAATCAGGCCTTGAAGAATGTCACTTAGGGAAATGAAAATGTCTTTCTCGTCTTGGGTGTCCTCATCTTCTTGGCCTTCTTCTTGTTTCTTGATCTTCCGATCAAGGAAGGCTCCGTGAATTTCCCCTGATGGATTTGTTCCAGCTGCTGGAACAGCCGTGATTTCCTGTCCGGCCAAAGTCGTCGTCGAGTACTCTTCATTCCAAATCCCATCTTTTGGTTCCACATGAGCTCGACCATACACTTTCAAAATGTCTTCCAATTGACAGGATATCTTTGTATGTTTCTTACCACACATGGCAATGCCATGCGCAGTGATGGCTTTCACTTCTCCCAATCTGGTACAGAGTCCTTGCATCCTTTTACTCAGTAGGATTTTGGACTTTCGAGGAAGGTTCTCCACGTTTAGTTGAGTCACGGCTGAGACTATACAAATGGCGGCCCCTTCCATGAAACTCAAGTACTCTGGAGGCACTTCGTCATTGCTCACACTTGTACATATCTGTTCAACTCTTGGTTGTGATCCCGATGATGCAGATGATCCAGGAGATTCAGAGGAATAAACGTTTTCTTCTTGTAAGGATTGCGATGCAAAATGCGCATTTTCGTTCCAACGTCTCCTCGCTTCTGTCACGAGTAAAATGATTGGGATCACATTGATTGGTTTTTGCTTATGGGCAAATTTTTTGGTCGGAGAATTCAATAAGGAAGTTCTCGAGGAAGTCTCGGAGGCGGTCAGCGTCAAAATTCGGTCCAGTCTTCAACCATTTTTTGAATAAAAAAACAAAAAAAATGCCATGTAAATCCTGATAACAAAGACAAAATTCTGGAGACAGCTTCAATTCGCCGAACTGTGATGAATCTGACTCACTGTGTTTTGAAGGAATGATGATGAATCACCAGTTTAAAGGAAGACACGCGCGGGCTCCAATTTACAAACGGTGAATTCCCGCTCCGTTTCAAATACGATGAGGATGATGATGATGAGGTGGAAAGGAGTTTCGTCGACGCCGCCTTAAACTGTCTTTGAAAAGGATCCAGATTTCTGAGGCCCTCCAAGGACTCACAACATGTCTTGCCAAATCCCAAAATTTCCTCCTCCAGAATCCGACTCATCCGAATGAGAACGAGGGCTTCCAGGTCACTATAAATGGCGAGATGCTCCTTGATGTCATCGTTCGTGAAGGCGGCTTCCATGTTCCTCAAAAGACGGAAAATGCTCTTGCTATACACTTGATCCTTGAGGCCACCATCGATGAGCGGGGATTTGGAGGATGGAGCCTTGAGGAAAGGCGTCCGGAATTTCCACCAGCTATCCGCCGGGAATTTCTCTCGCCCAAACTTGTTCAGTATAGCCATCCCAAGTTTGATGGAATGTTCCAGCTCGGACTGAACATGATCCGAGAATAACTCAATGATTTTGAGCTGATGTTCCGCAGTCGTATTGTCCAATCGGGAGGGGAACGCCGTCCCGAATTGATTGAAATACACGCCATTGTTCGTGACGAGAATGGAAACTTCGCCATCTTGTTTTTGCAGGATTTCTTCCTGTGGTGGCCCAAGAACAACATTGTTGTAACAAGCCGAGTCCTGCAATTCTCCTCCTCCAATTTTCCTCCTCAGCGAGTTATTTCCCATGTACACGGCTCCAGGATTCATTTTCATCGGATCTGCAGGATTATCGTTCAAATTCGAATTCAAAAATGACGTCACATTCCCGCGCAATCTTTTACATCTTTTACATCAAAAATGAATGGTGGTGTGACACATATCGTCTGTTAAGTTCAAAAAAGGACGATAATCATTTGGCTCCAGAGGGTGAATACACGTTGTGTGCATACGCATATGCTGCGTCGGGGGCCAAACGATTATGGACCTTTTTTGAACTTAACAGACGATATGTCTTGCTTTTTTTTTACCTTTACCTTTGAGAGGATCGAAATATTTTTCAATATGCCGGCCGAATCTCTCCATGGAATGTTCGGCTCTCTTCCCCATTTTAATGCACTCCCTAAGGACCGTCTTGAGTCGCCCAATGGATTTGTCAATGTCCATCAGTTTCTTGTTCAGAGTGAGGCTGCCGGGTAATTTAAAGAAACGACGCGGCGTGGAATACAACATTTCCAAAATGGCCGACTCCCATCCCATGAGAGAAACAAGGAAAAGAGGATCTCCGACGGCTTTGAAGCCCCACCTCGAGCGAATCGGTGTGAAGTCCGAATAGTCTGTTGGAGTGGTTGGAGGATCCGTCGGGATGGGCCCCAACAATTTGTTATTCACAGAGAGGATGGATTGCGTGAAAGCCGTCAGAGTACTCCCAATGTGTTCACAACAATAGAAGAATTGTTGGGACAAGTCCGCACAGGGTCGATTGTCATTCTCGACGATGAGCAACTCATCCCGATTCGATAGCTCGGCAAGTCTCGTCTCATACGATTCTTTGTAGTCCTCCAAAGCTTCGAAATGTTCGGACAGTGCTCTCCGAATGTCCGTATGCACTAGCTTGTGAAGTTCGGCTGTTCTCTTTGAATTTGAATCGGCTGGAAGGAAATCCGGGTATTTCTCTATCAAGGCTTCTTTTGGGAGCAAAATCGGGGCTTCCGGCTCCAAATCCAATTGAAGGGAAAACTGTTTCGAGGACTTCCAAACGTGAACATTTGTGAAGTCGACTGCGGATCCGGCTGAACTAAAAGTGAGTTCTCCATTCTTAAAGACGTTCCTCCATGTTTCGCGGACCTGAGAGATGGCATTGACCACGATGGCCAGCTGATTTCGAAGGGATTTACAGCTGTCTCGGATTTTGAGGGCGCACATGAGAGCGAGTTGTTGCTCTCGCGGATGGAAATAGCGCTCAGAAATGAGGACATTTAAAATCGTTTGGAATTGATAGTCAAGTTTTGAGATGCGAAGGCGTGGAGTGGTGTGGGATTGTTCTTGAAGTGTCCCCAGTGCACTGGACAAGTTGAGCGTTGGGGACTGCAGGAAATTGGAGAAACCCTCAAAGAATTCGGACATCATGGAGATTTTCTTTTGGAAATTGAGACTGGCGAATTTGATGAAGGGCCAACTCCGAGCGATAGGTTTCCGAATGGAAATCCCGTCCATGTCCCAACGGACATAGGGTGTGAGTAAATGCAGGGAGAGTAAACTCGAGTTACTCACGGAGCTGGACAAGAAAAAGGAGGCTTCGTTATTGGTGGATAAATCATTGTCTTTATCTCGCTCTGTTTTCGAGTCCCCTTCGCCATTTCGTTCCTGAAGCAAAACATCCGTTTGCCAGACGCTTTGGAAGAATCGAGAGCGACAACCAATATGCAAACTCTTGACCGAGCTCTCACATCCCTTGACGACTTGACCCAGGTTCTGAACGAGGCTCTCGATGAGATCCAATTTCCTCGTGCAGGAATCCATGTTTCGTTCCACCGCTGTTTTCGCGTTTTGAAAATGGCGCTGTTTCCCCACGAGGCTGGAGCTGGTATGGTCTGAACCGTCCAGACTAAGGATTTTGAGGACCTCCGCCAGAGTCCCAATCCACGCATCGAAAAGAGTCACTGGACTATCCAAGACGGAGCAGCCCACATTTCTCCCAAACGATTCCTCGACGGCTTTGATACATTTACTGCTGGTGGTGAATATAGCAATGATGGAATTGGTGGCGCAGTGCATTTGCATGATTTCCTCGTATTTCGTTCGGGTCAAGTCGTAAAACTTTTTGAGTTCCAGTTCCGGCCCCAGGCGGATCCTCGGGACGGTGGATAATAATCCAGGGAAATTACTGTTATTAATATCCTCCGTCTGCTGCTGGTGTAACAAAACTCTGGAAGACCCATTTTTTGGGGTGCCGTTTTGTGTGGTTGCCGTTTTTTGAGTCACTTGTTGCTTTTTTGGCCCAGGACTGGAATTGGAAGTAGTTGAAATCCTGGGGAAGATTGCTTCTTTATTTTGTGGAGCTTTGAACGAGGACAAATTGGTGCTGGCTTCTTCATCACTACAATTCATTGAAATCGTTGTCATCTTGTTTGGGGCTAATTTGACAATATTAACGACTTTTATAGTTTGTTTTTTTCTGGGGGGAATTTGGCTAAATCGCGTTCAGGCAATCTAGAAAGTTTTATTTAGTGACCTTTTTTGAATTAGTTATTTGCATGTTTTTTATTGTTGAAAATTTGCGGATTTTGAATGCAGGCAGGGCCCTGTATCAAATTGGGCCTTGCAAGACCTTGCAGTTAAAAGTAAAATCTTGCAAAAAAAAGTGGACATTTGTTGGAAGTTGACCAAAAACGATGTAGCTCCAAAACTCTTGACTAGATCCTCGCCTCTGTATAACATGGAACCAGTTTAAAAACCGTACAAAAACCGCTTACAACCGCATTTTGGAGAAAACAAATAAGTGATTATGGTTTTCCATGTCTCACATTAACCTTCCAAAAAACGCCAACCTGCTGGATTTATTTTGCTGAACATTAAATCCGCACCGGCAGCTGGTTGGCTCACACTTGACACCTCCAACTCTTTCAAAATAAATGGAAATACAGTGTCAAGCAATTTGGACACAGCCTCTGGAAGTGCTTTGTGGGTGGATCCTGATGGAAGCCATCTGGCCGGTGAACATTTTTGGACCTTGCATTGTAATCAAGTGAGTCGGATTGAAGTTGGTGTTGGTGTTGGAACCAGGGCTGGGCTCAAAGATGACCATAAAGATGTCAGTGGTGCCACGAGTGGCTTGTTTTATGAATCAACTGCTTATGAAAGAGGGTTACGTGGTAATAATAAATTTGGCCCAGACATCAAGTCCAAGGACGTTGTGAGTCTATTGGTCTCTTTCCCGCCCGCACCGGCCAGCAACATGGTGGAAATTTTCATGTTCATTAACGGAAAATCCCTGGGCATGCTATTCAATGCAAAAGCATCTCTGTTTGCTAAAGGAATTCATCCTGTAATATCATTTTCCGGAGCATTGTCTGTGTCTATGGTCAAGGAAAGAATGACACCGGTAGCAAAAGATCGAATTAGATCATTAGATGTATGGGAAGGCATGGCAGGCCCATGGAAGATAATTCCCCAGAGTAGCCAAATTGAAATTGATTACCTCATGGAATATGCATCCAATGCGAGTGAATTCAAACACCTTATAGTTTTCATTCATACAAGAAATTATGTGATGGTGGAGTTAGCTCTGAAAGGCTGGTCGCATAATATTTTATTTGAGGACGGACACAAGATTTACAATAAGTGGAAAAGCTCGGGGAAACCCCTAACACTCAATGCTAAAACATTCCCTACAAAAAAGGTGAAGATCACCCACTTGAAAAACTTCTTGAATTCGTGGACTCTGCTACATTTTCTGGTAAACGTATGACTTTGCGGAAAGGTAATACATTTTCCGTTTTTGAAAAGACCACCGACTTTCCAGGGCCTCGTGGAGTGGATTCCCCATCTCAACTGGATAGAAGTGATCAAAAAAGAATGTTCCATCATGGCGGAGGAACTTACATTTTTCTAAACCATAACCGAGAAAAATATAAACAAAAATAAAACACAAAAATAAAATTGTAAATGCGAAAACTTTCATTCCTTGTCAGCTTCAAAGACTGAATTTAAAAAAAGTTGGAGATTAATCACAATCCCAGATTTTGACTGCATGCTCATCTAGAGTTACTCAAGGCCCTACATGTATCTAGTTACAAGGTCAGGCAGGGCCGCCTCGCCAGATTTGGGTTAAAATATTTGATAATCAGTTTTTTGCAAGGCCCTATATCCCTTTTTTCGTCGGCTGCTTCTACATGCCTCTATATGCGCCCCTCTAGTGGAAAGGGGCGCATTGGAGGGAGATATAGGGCCTTGTTTTTTTGTTAATTGAACTCGCTGAAACAAATCCGTTACACAAATCCAAATCGCCTTGAAAAATAAACGTTTTATCTCTCCTCTTTATACTCTAAGGCGAGAGCAGTGACAAGAATTTAGTGCAACCAGGAATTTTGTAACAGGCCTTGTCGCGAATTCTAAAATTCTTCTGACAGCTTCATAATAAGGAGTTTTCTCGTAATTCCATAAAACGTGTTAATTTGTCAGTAAACTCTGGATTTGGATTTCATACCTATTGAGATCCGAGATTTTGTTTGCATACAAATCTACTAATTGGCTACACTGAATTTTATTCTACAAACCAAGTTCTTCCTCCACATATATTCCGTGCATAATTTATTTTTGTTCCTGCAGACTCTTGTATATTGTATTGTTTGAGCTAATTTACAATGGCGGAAGCTGTCGAGAAGCCAAAGTCAGAGAGTGAAAAATTACTTAAGAAAGTAAGAATGTTCTCCGATAAAAATGGCGCGGCAGGGAGAAATCTGTTCCGTAATGTGTTATTTACTTAT
Organism: Gisinianus flammeolus; assembly: GCA_034699125.1. Lineage (NCBI taxonomy): Eukaryota > Metazoa > Arthropoda > Collembola > Symphypleona > Katiannidae > Gisinianus > Gisinianus flammeolus. The sequence goes on along the minus strand of JAIUND010001708.1, from coordinate 11,390 downwards.
GTATATAGAGCCATATGTCTTTGATTCTTTGCAGTTGACGTCCCGTCAATGTTCTAAAAAAGTTTTGGATATAAATGCTTCTGACGTTCGGATTGCTTCAGACAAAGGATCCGAGTCCACTAATCCAAGCCTTCGAGGGGACTCTACTTTGGACGTTAATAAAGCTTCCAGTGCTGAGATTTTGAAGCAGATGCGTCGGGACTCTGGAGCCACCGATGAAAGTAGTCGGAGCAAACAAATCCGATATAGCAAAGGTAACACAACCCGTACCCCCCAAAACATAATCTGTACATATATATAGTTTTCAAATCGTGAGGGATTTGAATCCTTGTTCGGAAAAACAGTAAAACAGTTGATAGTCAAATCCTCGTGAATCATTACTTTACAGGTGGCTCAATAACGGAAAAAGATGGTGTTAAAGATAGAGAAACGATTAAAGAAACAACAGTACTGAAAATTCGTCCGGAGCTTAATGCAAAATTTCGACCTGGGATTGTGAATCAAATTATTGAGTCTGTAATCAAATCACATTTGACGAACCAGGAATACTCAACAACTGACGCTCAGGCCTGGACCAAATCCATTACGGATACTATTAAAGAACTAGCCAAGGATCAAACCTATGCTCGCTACAAATTGGTAAGGATTAAGGATAGCACTTCATAAAAGCCCCTTGTTATTATTACTATATACTAAATTAGATTTGTACTGTACTTTTTAAAACTAAACAGACCTTACAAGTGAAAGTTCATGACGGATATAGTGTTAAAACAAATAGGTTGTTAATGTGATTTTGGGAGAGCGTCGGGATGAAGGGATTTCTTCAGCTTATCGCTGTTTATGGGATGCTGAAGCTGACTGCGTAGCAGCCTACACCTACATCAATGTAAGATTCTAGTGATTTAACAGACCAACAAGCCATAGCAGTGTCAATTATCAATTATCAGCTATAATTTGTGTATTTCTGTAAGTTGCGAACTGCAAAAAAATGGCCTTTTTTGTGGGGCCACATGCATACTTGGAATTTAATCATTTCTATCTTATCTTATTTGGATATATAGGACTCGATATTTTGTGTGGGAACGGTATTTGGTGTTTACTTTTACTGACAAAACCTACTCCTCAAAAAGAATTTACAGATGGCTTCAACAAATGTGATCAATTTTACGCATTTTTCAATAAGCATCCCCCGTATTCTTAATACCTAAGAGTTCGAAAACTTGATATGAAACTTGTAACAATTTGAAACTACTACAATTTTATCAATTTTCTATTTTATCAATTACTGCGTTCTGTTAAATATTAACAATAATATAAACTGTTGTCTTTTGATATCATAAAATGTCACACTTTAAATATGTACACTTATTGCGGGGCCCTGTTATTCCATGCGCAAGAGGTGAATGTATATGCAAAGGATTTTTATAAGGCTCGACCACTTTTTGCATGTGGAAATTGTTCAAATTATTGCCAAGTAAATTTGTTTTAACTAAATATAGAGATTAAAGTCTAGAATTGAGTGGAAACATGCATGCAGTTGTAACGTGAAAAAAACCATTTTTGAACGAATACAAAAGAACGTTAGAATTCAAAGCACAAAATACTCCAAAAAATGCAAACAGCCTTAAAAAACATAACACGTAATTTTTTTCCCTTAAGTATAATATATAAATGGAAAATCTGTTAAGATGATGGAATGTTTTTGTGGACTCCTTGATTTCCCAATCCTGCAACTGGCCCCACAGGCTTTTGAACAGTTGGATCCGTACTCAAACGAGCACTTGCGCGTAATTTTCCAGCCCATTGAGCAACCACTGACGCCTCCGTTTGTTCCTGTTTATTTTTAAATAAATGAAACATCAAGTTAATCCCCGCATTATATTAAGAGTTAAGAGTGTCCAATATATATTCCAATTCCAATATGTAGGACATATTGCCAAACGGTATAAATGACCTTGAATATTTTGGCTTCCATTTCTCTCAACTCCTTTTCCTCTTCTTCGCGGACGCGTCGGCCGGACACTTCGTTTTGCCATGTGGACGAGCGTGCAAAGTAAAAGTAGATGAGGACAAAAACGAATAATACCAACGCAATTAGAGCCAAATAGTATTGCCAGGGTAAAGGTTGTCTCGCCGGAGCCACGCCAACCTAAAATAAGCCAAATACATTATTGCTGTACTGTACTATAGGACATACAAAATAGTAGACAACTGTTGTATGTATAAAGAGAGTTCTCAATATTTTTTCTTATTATTATTGTGAGGTTACCAATTGAAGAATAAAAAATGTTTCCAGTCGTTGACAATAAGTGAATGCATTGTCCGCCGTGTTGAACACCACGGCTCGAATCAGAAATATCATATTCCTATGCTTTGTCATTTTAAACCCGTTGTAATTCGTACTGTTGAATATCCAGTAGTACTTGGTTTGCATCAAAGATGGCAACACTCGCGCCACCTAACGATGATAATAATTGTAAGACCATGAGATTGTTTTTTGTGAGGGCACAGCTTCTTATAAGGAAGTTAAGAGTTAAGGAACACACCAAAATGTAATATGTATAGTATTAAAATAACTATTACTTATAGTAACAGTCCTTACTTTAACATTCTCCAAATCTTTGGTGATCCTGTGAGTACTGTAACAGTCCCTCAAGTGTCGATATACATCTATTTTTGTACGACCATATTAGTGGATTTTTTCATAATCACTAAATTAGCATCAATTATTATGTAATTACAACAATGACTTGGTGTTTTTTTGTCTGGTCTCTAAATACGAACCTGTGTGAAAGTCGTAGGTATGCTGTTTGGTAAAGAAATGGGTCGTCCATGGTTCTATTTCACTAGTTGTTCCACGATCTGAGAATTTGCCGCAGGATAAATCATCTGGAGCACAATGGGATGCCATATTATGACATTTACTGTCCAGCAGCGTGGTGTTGGGTTCGATATTTTGGGGGCCTAAAGTGGGGTCCGAATTTTGTGAAGGTGGTAGAATATTGTACAGCAAAACCTGCGTGTTTTCACAATAGTTTATATAATTGAGCTTTATGGAACATGTAAAATATATGGATATTGATATGTGAAGACAATTGTTTAAGGTCGTCGTCATACGTTGCCCGTGACTCGCCGGACATGTCTCGTTAGAAATTGCTCAAATTTCGGAACCAACGTTTGTGTGAAATGAACACTGTAGATATTTTCTTTGAACAGCTTGGAATATTTCTTTGGAACCTATTTTGTGGAGTTTTTTTTTCAAAGGTAAAAATAAAGTCCATGACTTTGTATAGGTACTTAAAAACTGGAAACGTAACCCATTTGAGGTTAATACTGTATAATAAAAAGGGGAGTAATGTTTTTCTTTGTGTTACTGTGCAAAAACTTTGACCCTCGCCACATTCGAGGAGACTCTTTTGAGCAAAATTAACTTTGGCTACAGGGATAGTCACTACCGTGTCGTCCCCATTATACGTCACCGTCCATTCGTTACCTAAATCATTCATTCATACACATACATATTTCACACACACATGTGTCCACATAAGAATCAACACTCTCTAATTGAGTATGCATTTGTAATCGTTTTTTTGTACCTCGGTCCCCGGACGTGTCACTCCGAAGTACCTTCACCTTTTTCAAACCCAAAGCTTCTGGAATAAATCTTATGCTGTGTGCGAGGAAATGAAAGCAAAAAATAAATAAATAATGTACAATACAGAAAATTAACATATTTCCTGTGTCTTGTACATACCATGAATTTCCTTTGGAATATAAAAATAAATAAAATACCTTGTAAATGGATTGCACCCAACATTCACTTGAATCGTCTACAAAATAAAGTCATTTCTCACGTGTAATTCAGTGTAATTGTGTGGAGGAAATATTCAAGGATATGTATAGAAAACAAAAACTGACCTTGAAAAAAGAACTCTTGTGGCAATTAAAATTGACGATGCTCGGTCGGATCGTCAAACTGAAAATCGAGTTGTCCTCTTTGATTTTTTCCGTGTCCTCGTGTTTATCCGGATATTCGTACATGTCCGCCAGTTTCTGTGGGAGTAGAAATTCAAATATGTACTTCATGAAATTTTGCATGCATACATTGACTTAAATGTATACAACTATCAAAATATATATCTATTAAAATATTCACTTACAGCCGGAGTCAAAAATGTGTAAATGTCAATAGTTTTCCGAACAAGCGTTTGATCCCGCGTTTCTTCTATACTCGAACGAATCTATGGCGGTAGCAAAAAAATATCTATGTACATATGCATATTATATAGGTGCGTATCAAGACAAACTTATTAGGTGTGACTGCAACAAACTTGAGTTTCACGAATTTAAATGCGAATGTGAGTCCAAAGTCAAAGTATACGAAAGTATTATGAAAGTCTGAAAGTATTATACCTCTGTGGATATTCCGTGGTTATCATCAAACTCCACGAGTAGATCCGCCTCCAATGGCATTGCAGACCCCAAAAAAGTCAGTTCCGCCGTGATTCGAGTTCGATACTCCACTTCCGCAAAATCAAAGGGAGTGTGATGAATCACAAATTCCGAGTACGGACAATTTTCTTCAACTGCCGTCCCGGATGATGATGATGATGCAGACGGGTTTTTAATTTCTTCTTCCGCTTCCACTTGCTGTTGCTCCAAAATGGACGCATCGATACTCCCAACCAACAAGGAATCAAATGGAGTAGCGAGGAATCTGGTTTCTTCAATGTCAAGCAAACTCGGCACAAATTCATCGTCATCATCAATGGCTGCTGAATGGTTTTTACCGCCTTGTCCTTTTCCAGCTCCAGCTCCATTTTCAGTAACATTCTCGTCCTATATAGTTTAATTTCCCCCGCAAACATTATAGCTTATGCAATAAAATGTCGATCACCATCACACTTACAATTAGACCACCAACAGTAGTTGTTGTATTTGTATTTGCATTGACTATATAACAACCTCTTCAGCCCAGTCAAGTAACCAGTAATCCCCATAAACAATTTCCGCATCCACTGTCGTCCTTTGAAATACATACGACGTTCCTTTGAAAGGGGAAATTTTCCTTAAAGGCTCTCGAATGATGACGGAGCCCATGATGACGGATTGTGGATAAAAATCCTTGGGCTCCACACCTCCCGGCGTTGTACTCACATTGGCCTTCCTCAGAAGGACGCTAATCACACCGTGTTGAGTCATCACCATGTCCGCCCTTTGTTTTCAAACAACATAGACGGAAAATTACATTTTTTAAATTAAATGGGGGCAAACAAAAGGAAAGTTGCTTAAAAACAATTTATATCGCATCATCATCATCACACAAGTACTTGAGAGCGCCTTGAACTTTGTCCCCAGCAAGCGCAGGATGAGTCCCCGCAAAACGGACTTTGATTTTCCCGGGATTCCCCTGACTTGGCGCTTCACTGTAGTAGCTCAAGGGTCGCGCATGCGTCCCATCAAAAGTGGCGTAAATGAGGACATCCTGAGATTCCCCTTTGTCGGATTTGTAGTCCAAATGAACGACGTAACAACTCAACGCGGTATTTGTTGTATAAGTGAGGACACGTCCATCCAATCGTGTATCACCAGCGCCGGAAGAGGAATTGCCCGTACTTTTACCGCCAATGCCACTGCTACTGCTGCCACTTGCAGTAGGACGAACAATGACGACGCCAGAAAAGTCGTAACTACTTTCCAGCTCCACTTTGTCCTTATCCAAGCGGATCCGGACGGGCATGTCCAGAGTGACAGCCGAGAGGATGGCCATGACGAAACCCACCTGTTTGATATTCTCACTTTTGAATTCGACCGCCAGGATGTAGCGTCGCTCGACGGCCGTGAACTGAACGTCATGGAGCCAGTACAAACACTTGTCGTTGGTGGTCATCTTCACACAATTCAATTCAATTCCATTGCGACTAAAGACCTCTTGAATGCGCCCTCCGCGCTTGTCCACTTCATAGACAATGTGCCGATTGAATTTGGAGGAGGAGCGAGAGTTGATTTTGCGGAGGGCAGGATCTTCTTCATTCGCGGAAAAATGTGGGTCATTCTCAGTGAGGAAAGTACTGCCGGACTGCCAAAATTTCAATAGACTATCCACATCCGCTTCCACGTCCTCTTCCGGTTTGGAAGGGACAAGTAATTCGCATTTGGCATCTATTTTTGCGATTTGTTCTTGCGTGTCCGTGTCCAGCTTGGTCTTGATTTTGGGGATTTCCGGTCGATGAATGCACAATTCCAGGTTCATTTTCATGTCCTCTGCGTGTTCTTCCTTGGTCTCGGGAGTTTTCTTATTGTCCTCCAACGTCTCGGGCTTTTGAAGGCACGCTTGTGATGGATTCTGAATCCACATCGTCTCTAAATATAATATAGACATTATCAATTTAAACAACCCAATATATCGTCTGTTAAGTTCACAAACGAACTATAATTATTTTCCTTAATTTCATTGACCTGCTCCAAAGGTCAAACGGCTTAAGATGGAGCGTTGGGTCCTTCGACATTATTGTCTGCCATGACCTTTTCTGTCACCCTGAATTTTTTCAGAATTTTACCTACAAAGACGGACGCAGTCGTTGCATTTCCGCAAATTAAGGAAAATCGTTATAGTTCCTTTGTGAACTTAACAGACGATATATTATGTAGGCCCTGTATGATTTTAACTATGAATAACAACTTATCTTCATGTTTTGTTATGAGGTTGACTTTTTATTTAGATTGCATACGTGTTGGCTCTGTTGGGATTAGTTGTAATATCACGAAATTCCCCGCCGCACCGTAAGCAGGCACAATCATATTATGCTCCTGTGTGGTTGTTTGTAATATAAAAATTGTTACTTATTCATTTATTGTATACGTTTTTATGCTGTGTTTGATGTACATATCGTCGGTTAAGTTCGCAAATATGCTATTATCATTTGGCCCCTAACGGAGCATACGCACGTGAGCATACATACGACAGGGCACGTGAATTCACCTTATGGGGCCAAATGATAATAGCGTATTTGCGAACTTAACCGACGATATGTGATATTTCGTTAGTGTACTTTTGGAGTTCCGGTGGAGGCACACCAACGACGAGATACAAGTGCTCCAGGTCTGTAATTCTGAATATCCCGAATAAACCCGAATCCTTTGTAAATGACGGAAGTTGGATGGAGGAAAATGTGGGAGCTTGCCGTGAGGACAACCTAAACTTGTTTTGGACGTTCACAGACATTCCATTTTAAAATTAAACGCTCACTAACAACAAAATTCATGTAGCCAAAAGTATATATACACATACATAATTCATAATGGTATAAATAAAGGAACTCACTAAATGTGTTGGGGTGAAGGCAAAGTCATAGACTTGAGTGTATTTCTGTAATTGTATTTGTTAAGTAAATAGTGAATCATTGAAGCAGCTACCTAATACATACTACACTTTTTTGTGTGATTTACAATGAACATGTTATGCTAGTCTGATACAGTATTGGTATAATTGTTATAATATAACAAAAAGAAAACAATGTGGAGCTAACCTGGGACGTTTTCTTGATTTGTTCTTCCATTCCCGGTAATTCCAGATCCAAGTCATCGTTCGTTAATCCTGGAAGAGTTATCTGAGCAACTTTATAAGGAAGATTAGTATTTTTATTATTATTTTTAAATATTCATATTTTTCCATTTGAAGGAAAATTCTCTCGTGTCTTTGACGAGTTTTTAATGTGTATATAGTTTGTATGTTGACATATTATTATATCGTTGTCAAATGTTGTTAGTTTGTGTGTGTACCATCTCCACCGCCGATGGACAACCAATTCTGTGCCATGTAACTCACCCCACGAGCACTAAAACAAAATTCCAGCGTCATGCAAGGATTGACAAATAATTGGAGATCTCTGCGATTTTGGGCCGTTTCTCGGTCCCACGGATGACCAATATATTGAACATTGTGTCCATAGACATGCTTGATTTCATGTTCCAAATAGCTTTTGAGGACGATGGGCATGTCACTATCAAGCAGATTTATGATTGATATCTCATTCCTTCGATTTCCAAGGAAACTAAATTGACGAGCGTCAATGATTCCTCGAGTCTCCCTGTAAAACAACAATCCCCAATTGTTAATTAATAGATTGCTAATTACAAAAATTATTAATATTCGATTTCGATTAATGTGACGCTTCACGTTCCAGCCATTGTTTTAATACAGTTAATAGTTTGAAATCTTACGCAATAAAGCAACCATACAGAGCAATGTGCTGTCGAGAGGCGATTGTGAATCTGTGAAAGATTCCAGGTGTCATTGCATTAATTAAACCAAGGATATTTAAAAATTAATCTAATTTATATAAGAGAAATTGTACAGGGTTTTGTTGGGAAAAAAATTACATGACATCCGACAGCGTTGCAATGATTGTATTCGTGTTGACTTTAAAATCGATGGACCAAAACAGGCCCCTGTTCAAAATCAATCGTTAGAAATCCCCCCAGAAGATAAGCTCACTGCTGTAATAATTGTACTACTTACTGTATATACTGTTATAGAACCCCATGTCTGCAGAGACTAAATCCCGCACCCATGTCAAAAACATTGTCGTACATACATAATTCTCACGTTCCCCGTTCTTTAAGATTTTCCGATACACTTAACCCCAGGGGTTCTATTACAGTATATACCGTATCTACTTGCTCTGAATATAATATAATTGATCGTACCTGCCCTCTGGATCATGAGTGTAAAGCGGCTCAAGGGTAAGTAGCTCGATAGCCGTTGATTGATAACAATAAATTTCAAAATTAAGTATCTTTATGACTATATTTACTATATTATATTACCAATATTAATGAAATGGTTCGTGTATATGTATGTATACCTTGTGTGTAAATCTTAAGCACGGATCAAGTCCTACGTTTACACACAAATACTGCAATAAATAATATAGTCAAGGAAAATACAATAAATAACGTGTTTTTGATGTAGTAATTTCGAATGTCGAAACGGGACATATACCTTTGGCTTGAAATCTTCTTGTGATCACAGCTGAGTAGTCCGTTTGTTTGAAGTTATGTCCCAGTTCATGTTCACTCATCGCATTCGATTCCGTTATCCACAGTCGAATGCGCTGGAAAGGAACATTGCATTTTATTTTCTATGGATTTATATAGTGTTTGTAACAGTACAATACGAACAATATTTTTTGCATATACCAAACATTTTAGTTTATAAAACAGATATATGAGGAACACCGTAAGAAAAGGGGTCATTTACGTAAATCTAGATTCTGAGTTATAGCGCCTTGAATATTCTCGGCTGTTTGGCCTCGTAAATAAGTTTCCCAATGATTGCAATTGAATTTAAATTACACAAATCATCGGTTTATACTTTAATTTAGAATTTTTGTAGAAGTTTAAAGACCATCTTAAATTACTTTTGGTCAGTAAAAATGGTTTAAACTTCTCCTAAAATATTCTCCATGAATATGCAGAAACGGGATTTTACGTAAATGGTCCCTATTCTGGTGGAGAACCTCATATATTATGACCACATACGTAAAAAATGTAGGATCCTTCTGGTCCTTGAGGTTCCGGTTCAGTAAAGATATAGCCAACTTGTACAAAAGAGAAGGAAAAAATAAGACCCGCAAGAGTTGTCATTTGTGGATTTGTAATTCTCACTATATCCGTTAGTATATTTATTTAAAGAAAGTATATGTACATCAAATTGATTACCTCGCTCCACTTCTTCCAAATTGTAAGCCCAAACAAAGCAATATTCTGTGAAGACGACTTTTACCGGTTCGGACCGGATCACATCGGCCGCTTTAATTTCCTTCTCAAACTTCTGTATGCTCTCCAAAGTGTGTTTGTTGACCCTATGTGCACGTCCCCATCAAAAATCAAAAACCCAGTACTTGTTTTTTCTATATATATTAGTCTAACAATAAATTATGTAAAATTATTGACGGAGATTGACACTGTATGAAATTGATTGAAGGAAAGAGAGTCTTACTAACGTTTCCCGTGAAATGAATTGAAAGGGGCTAAAACAATCCATACCTGTGCATTATAGATGTACCAAAACGTCCAAGTGAGAATTGTTATAGTCAATTATAATGTGTGGAATATATATAGTTATTATCATATCGTATTTATGTATTTACCATATTCACAGACAATTGCATTATCAAAATGATTTTCAAGGATTGTCTTAGTTTTGGCGTCAAGTGCGACTTTTTTTGCGTAGGCATGATAGATGCCTTCCGTAGTGAGGCAGATCATTGCACCTTGCTTACCATACTCACTGCATATACATTGAAATTATACATGTATAATTTATTCCCCATTCCCGTGGTGTGTGCATGTGGACTTTGAGAGTTGAATGAATATTGAATGATGAGTTATTTACTGATATTAAGTAAATTGTGTGGGGACTCACTATATCCTTGTCGTATCACACCATGCTTTTTTCTCTTCAGAATACATGGCCCATTTCCAAAAGAACCCCTCACCAGCATCTTCAATAGTCAGGATCATCTGTTAGTATTATTATTTGTATTGTACAATCAGCATTCTTGGATAAAATTACATGCATGGACTATAGATGAGATCATAAAGTTGAATATATATACCCAGTCCGCGGGTGCATTGAATTTACCTGATCATGCGTTGAAACTGTGTACATTCCACCGATCGGCCCTGTAGAAAACATTCCATGGATATAGCATTAAAAACAAATGTAATTCATTGAGGCAACTAATAGTAATTATTATTATCATAGGTAAAATAAAAAGTTTTTTTAGTAAACAAAAACCTGATTTGTAGTCTCTATTGTGCGTTTCAATTTGTATCTTTTGATATTTCAATTCCGGCTTGGTCAAATCTACAGCTCTTGCCCACTTGTAACAAGACAAACTGCAGGAATAGAAGAGGAAATAAGCCCACGATATTTTCATTATACTGCTCTGTATTCAACTTGGAATCTTCCTGTATACCGTTTGTGTATATACACAACATGTCGATTCAAGAAATTCTTGTGACTATATAGATTTCGATTGCATACAAAACCAAGGCCCTACACTCCCCTCCATTTCGCTGTCCTACAAAAGTATTTTGGGCAGCCAGGGGAAAGGAACAGATGTAGCGCTTTGACCGATTCCGACTTTCTCCAATAAATTTTCTGCAAGAGAGCAAACACTTTCACGTTTAGGCTATTCGTAGTTTTTTGAAGTATGTTTGGTAGAATTAGCATGTCAGTTCGTTTTCTTGTTTTCAAGAAAAGTAAACGCATATACACGCCAAGCCAATACGGGATATTTGAGATTAGAGGAACGTGGGGCAAGATTGGGCCGGGGGCAAGAATGGGCCACTCACGAAATTTGACCTGACCCTGAGACGCA
>JAIUND010001707.1:0-31212 GCA_034699125.1 Gisinianus flammeolus | reverse complement strand
TGATGACACACTTGGAGTTGAATTTAGCAGGGGAGATGTTTCACTGGAATTTCCAAGCGATTCTGATGACACACTTGGAGTTGAATTTAGCAGGGGAGATGTTTCACTGGAATTTCCAAGCGATTCTGATGACACACTTGAAGTTGAACTTAGCAGAGGAGTCGTTTCACTGGAATTTCCAAGCGATTCTGATGACCCACTTGAGATTTCCCTCAGAGTTGGAATTGTAGAGTTTGAGAAAGTATTCGAGAATTTCTCAGGTGTCGTTGTGGTTCTTGTACTTGAGAATGGAAATGTTCCAGTTGCATTTGAATGTATACTTGTTGATTCAGTGGTAACGCTCATGGGTGTTGTAGTCCTAAACATGTTTCTACTATTAATTTTCAGAGTTTCAATTAAACTTGGGTTGGGAAGAGTTGTGATAGTAGGCGTGAAACTAGGAGACTCTGTCACTACAGATGTTGCTGCTGGTTTCTTTGTTGTTGGTTGTGCTGTGGACATTAACCATGTCAGTGATCTGTCGATGGTTCGAGTTGTTGGCAGTGGCGATAATGTGGATGTCGGTTCAGTTGATGAAGCCGGTGAGGTCACAGTTGACGTTTCATAGGTGGTCGAAGAAGTGACTGAGAGATCCATTTCAAAAGGCGATTGTAAAGATTTGGGCTGTAGAAGAGATTCGGCTGTCTCATCTACATAGTCGTTGGCCGTTTTAATTAAATCCGAATCGGAAATGGGATTTGAAATGTCTTTCGAAATGAAACCTCCATCAATATTTCTCGAGCCTCTCGCAGCTGTATTTGGATCATTTGGTGATTTGGTCGTTTCCATGTCATATTCTTCTCTGTGGACCCATCCGGGTGGAGCCACAAATTCCGGTTTTTGATAATCAACAACCGTTTTCAGTACTTTCTTGGCTGCCACCAAACACAAGTCCAAATCCTTTAAAATCACTTTTGTGTTACCCACTACTCCTCCGTATTCCAATTCAAGGATTTTATTTCGAAACCTACATGTCAATAAAGAAATCTCATTACCAATAATATTCAATCACATATTGTGAACAATCAAATAAAAATTAACTTTATTGCTATCATGCTTACCAGATGAAATGAATTTGATTTTTAAAAATGTCCATAAGAGCCATGTGAAATTTAGAGGAAGAAAGAAAATCTGGATTCAAATGAGGATCACAATAGACAATCGAATGAACAGCAACTTTCCACAAAGCTTCAATTAATGGCTCGAAACCATCGGATTTTATTTTGTCCGGGATTTCCAATTTCTCTGTTAGCCCTCCCAGGACAAGTTCATCGGGATTCTAAAGTCAAAATGCACAAGAAAATGCCAACTTTGAACTTATACATTTAATTAAAGACTGTTTGTATAGACGAGTCTTTTTATACTACATAAATACCCTTCTAGCACACTCAGATCCTCCTCCACTCTTGACAAACCTATATAAGAAAAATGGAAAGTAAATTGACAAACCCTTCCTATCATTTAATATAGTAAATATAGCAGCAAGTAAATAAGTATTCTATTTGACAAATCATAAGAGGCATTACCCATGAGGTGTAGCATCGATGATACATTTATCCAAAGCATTGTTGATCCCTATGAGTTCTCGGTCTGTGAAGAAATGTGGATGCCAACGGTATTCTTTCTCTTGTATGTTTATAAATGTGTCCATTGCCAAGTCGAGAAAACCTATACACAATATTAAAACCCACTGCATTTTATTAACTATTATATATCAGTATTTTCCCATGTATATTCTATGCTACATATTATGTATAATATACCATGCGGTATAGCTTGACAAGTTTTCATGCTAACATTGACAGCTTTTTGTAGAATCCCTCGGATTTGTATTGCTGGTTTACTGGGAGCATCATCAATTATCTTTAATTTCAAAGCCCGTTTAATTTGATCTTGCTGGTACTCCCAAACGTGTCTCAGAACAATTTTATCCGAGTCAGATCCAGTTAGTACCAAAAAGTTATCTTGAGACTTGACTGTCTCCTCATAAACTCGTACTGGAAATTCATTCAAAGGAAATATAATAAAAACATTTGACATGTAATAGTAATAATAATTATTATTTCTGCTTAATACAAGCAAACTCAAAGAATGCACTCAAGTTAACAAAAACATATGTAAACTGACTCATTCCAGCTTTATCCAATTGAGTTGGATCATTAGCCCCATCCAACAACGCCTGTCGATTGAGTCTACGAGTTTCCAGGTCATCTAGATCATCTCCTTCATTCAATAAGTTAGTCAACATGGGACTATTTACGTTAGAACGTCCTTGATCTTTACTTTGATCTTCGTTATCTTCGTCCTCGCTTTCATTCTCATCTTCTTCATCATCCTCTTCTGTTGCTCCAGTTTCTGCTTCTGTTGGTAATGTTGATGTTGTCGCCGATGACGTCTGTTTGTCCTTCATTTCCCTCTGCGGTCTTTTTGAGGCAGTTTCCATAAGATCAGTCTCAGACAACTCCAAATGATTCACAGTCGAAAAATTATTATTGATACTCTGCTGTTGTTGTTTTCCATTTCCTGGGGGTGGTGATGACGATGATGATGACGATGATGGTGATGTCTTCTTTAAAATTTGACCATCTTTATATTTATCCTTCACATCTTTGATGATGCTACTTGTACTACTGCTAGTTTTATGGAATTGAGTGTCCTCCTTTTTATGATCATCATTCAGGTCATCGTCTGAAACTGAAATGGAATTGAGATTTTTCCTTCTCTGTTTCGTTTTTAATTTATTTGGTTTAGTTGTGGTCGTGCTGGTTGTTGTACTACTCGCATCTGTACTCACTTTTTTATGTTTTTTAATGAGTCTTTTAAATTCTCGTGTTCTATTCTGACTTGTCAAATCATTACTCTCTTCTCCCACGGCCATTTCATAGGCTTCGAGCAGTGCAATGTCCGTACATATTTCTTCAGCTATAATGATAATGATAATGAAAAAACCCCTTATTAAATCATACTCGTATAATTAATAATTAATATAATGCAAACCATCTCCATATAACTTTATTTTGAAATCAAATTTATAATTATGTGTGACTATCGTAATCAAACGTACAAGTTGAATCCAAAAAGGGGTAACAGTAATCCGGGGCTACAAAAGAGAAAAAAACATCATTTAAATGAACGCTATATATAGTTATAACTATATACGTTGAGTTTTAAGTGTGTGCGAAGTTGAGTGTGTGATATTCTCACCTACGCGCTTGGATTTCTCTTTACAACCTGGAGAAATGGATCCGATATCCTTCAAAATATTTGAAGATGCATTCCCAAACTTACAGTAGGCGGAAGTATAAGTACTGGCTACATCCACTTCTGCTTGATCTTCAAATATTTTATTTTTTGACGAGTCCAAACACAATTCCTGTGAGCCTGTCGGACTTTTGATAGTCCAAGTTGGGCCCACCGTCAACATTTGCTGTGGAGTGCGGAGATGAGAGTGAGTTTCTCTGAATGACGAGAAGACACATTTTGTGTTTTGTGTTTTTCAAATGACGAATGACTCGCACGAATAAAATTATTGTGAATTATATTAAAATGTATACCGGAAAAATTTATTATGAATTGATTCCATTTCTCCGTCAAAAGCTGTCAAAGAATCGCCGTGAGCCCGCGTCGGATTTGAGACAAGTATAACTTGTTGAATCTGAAATTTTCATTCCATAAGCAAAAAACAAAACATTGGTAAATTCATCGATCAGGAAAAATCATGTCCACATCCACATCTCAGACGAAAAAAAACAATTGTTGATATTCATTTAGAATGAATTTAAATGTGGATGACGTACATAAGTTGAAAGTGGCATGGTAAAACAGTGGTCCACCCCCCCAATGATTTGTAATGGAGCTGCACACATGATGTCATAAAAAGCCCAACTATATAGAAAAAGTCATATTACGTATTTAAACATGATTGCATTGACGTACACGCATATTAAAAGCTGAGTTTTTCAGGTCAAGAATCAAGTTGACTGCAATATTTTTTGACAAAAAAAGACTCACACGCCCGTGACACAAGCACACGAGAAGAGTTGTGGACTCCTATATATACAAAAAAAGATAGAAAGAGACATGAATAACGATGAATTAAAATTACATGTACGTGTGTCGACTGTCAAAAGACGAGAACAAAAATGTAAAACTATATAGTATAAGAATCTAAATATTATTTGTCTTCTGTCATTTGTCATTTTTTTTTTTTTTTTTTTTGTAAACAAATGTGAGTGGCATTAAATTAATTACGTGAAGGCAAGACCGACCGGACATGAACGACCAATAATTTCATGTCTTTTTTGACCCTGTGCAAAAAGATATAGCGAAAATGTGCAAATGATCAGATATTATGTGAGTCTTTCCCTAGAATTTTTTTTTACATTAAAAAAAAACAACAACAACAAAAACAATAGCAAACAAATCAATATAAATATTTAACTGATTTGATTGTGACTGTGCTGATATGTTAATGAGAGCTGAGAGCATATTATATAATTGTGCATAATACTAAAAATTAAAACCATATTTTACCTGATACAGAACAAGACGAGCTCGACCTGCATTCAAATTTGATGTTTGAAATTTGAGGGAATTGACTTTGATGATGGTAAAAATGGAAAACGAACCCAGAATGAGGATAATTCTGAGGGGTAAATGATAACCAGATGTTGGATGCATCATGGAAACTAATCAACATTTCTCCATTATTATTTTAATTCACTCTTCGTCACATCTCTCTCATCTCATTCTTCTCTTCGTCAAAGTGTAAACAATTCCTCCAACATTAAACATCATCATATATATCATCGATTGAAATTATATTCACGACAATATATACACACATTATAATATTTAGTATGCATAGCTGTGTACAGTTAACTGTATACACTAATCGTAAGCACACGGAGGATTCAATAACTAAATAATGCGTTATTGTCTGCGTTTCCTTCAGTCGTACTCACAATCAGACAATCAGTGTGTGCTTCAGTCAGTCACCTTTCGACTACACATCATACAATATACACATAATATGTACAAAAATACTGTAGAGTGTATAGAGACTGTATATAGAAAAATTGTACAAATTAAAATTCCAGATTTTTCTTCGGTATTTAAAAATCTAATTATAAAACATGCCCGAAAGTCACTCACGTCAGCTCAATTAAGTGTCAATGGACAATAATGGACAACATGACAAAAAGGACTCTTTCAAGGATTTTTACATTTTGTGAATATTATTTATTTATATAAATATAATTCCAACATTATATATTTCCAGTAATTTTCTTGTGTGGGAAAATTTTTGATCATGTCGAAATATATGTAGAATTGTAGAATCTTCAATGTCAACTAGATTTCTATCAGTATACACTTGACTGCAAACACGGATTTCCCCCTTACATATGCACAATTAATAATAATAATTTTATGCACAATGAGAAAACCGACGCTTGAGAGAAATACACATTTTTTTCTTACATATTCATAGACTGAAACGCGTGTGTAACATTCAGCTTTCATCATAATCGACCTTCCTTTAATTATCGTATATTTGTTTTACTTTTTATTTCATGTATATATAATATATATTTACTACGAATTGTGAGAATCAAGATTTATATATGAGAATTTTTATTTATAGACACTGTTTCAACTTAAACAGTGTCTATAAAAATTCTCATAAATCTTGAAACTTTCAAGTTTAAAATCCTCATTTCTCATTTCCCTTATTTTCCACCTGTAATTAACCTCAGTATATATCTCTCATTTTCTCTCTTTCCCATACATATACGTATTTTCTATTATGAAATTTGTTTTTCTGTTTCTATATTATCAGATTCAAAGAAGAGACAAACGTAAATTTTCTGCATCATTTGCCATATAATAGTTTTGCTCTCTCTGTGTATTTTTATTTTTATTCTTATATATATTTTTGTATTAATTATTATGTGCATGTGTGACGATCAAATGGCATCATGTCGAGAGTGGAGAGCAATAAAAACTGGATTTTGTACAGTAGATTTCACAGTAGTGGAGGGGTATATAGGTAATAATAAAAAGAAACAAAATGAATTAGTGTGCAAGGAATATAAATGCAAAATGTACACACATAATAGGTATATATACATAGGTACAAACACACATACATATACGTATATGGTGCACATATACAGACAGACACTCTCTCACACACATGTAAATTTATGATAAAAGTGAAATGATACGAAAACAAATGTAATAGAATAGAATATGCAATCACTTGAACTCAAATACTCAAATAATTCTGCAACCTGTAACCAACTCAAAAGCTCATTTCATTTCATTGTGAAAACAGTGCCACTATATACGATATATATATACGATATATATATATATATGTTAAGAAAAGAGATAAAATGAACACGAGAGAGAGAGAGAGAGAGAGAGAGAGAAAGAGAGAAAAAGAGAGAGAGAAAAGAACTTGAAGACTTTAACCTGGACAACGTCATTAAGTATCGAACCACCAGAAAATCTATTGCTTCATACATTTTCTTTGGAATCCCATCAAGTCTATCATAATAATAATATCATATAAAAATAATACATGCACAGAGAGAGAGAAGAAATCAACACACATGGGAACACGCTCGACTATCTACCGAGAAAAACCTTCATCCAGTAATGAGTAGAAACATCAACAAAATCCATCCACATCCACAGCCTACGTAATCTCCCTTCAGAACTTTTCAGATATTACCCAACTCAAATTCTGTTTTCTGTATTCTGCATTCTCTCTCTCTCTCTCTTCTCTCTTCTCTCTGTATAAGGAAAGTAAGAAGAAGAAGAAAAAAATCGTGCAGTCACAATATACAATTTACATACATTTACACATACCGAAACCAACCTACACATTAAGCTACATCGACATATATATGTGAAAACGTAAGCAAAAGCAAGTTATTTTGTTACTCCTATGAGCTTGAGCTATGCATATTAATTTATAACTACACGCGCCTACAGGTACACACTTATATGTTGTATATACCATACTGAATACAAAAAACATACAGATATGTATGTATGTATGTACCATACAGTCGTCGGCTTATTGTATCTTTAAGTAAGAGAGCCTCCGTTTTATTTTTTTTTGGTTATAAACTATAACTACAAAAAGATACACATGCTAAATGTTATACATTCACATCGTAACATTTTGCTTTACTTGATTGACCATCACAATTTTTCCACAAGCCAAAAACTTCCCAAACCTTACCCTTTACCCTTTCCATACAAATGTATTGTATACACTCACTATATACTTTCCTTTCTTTTCCATGAATTATTTTCCATGAGCTTCAAACTTGAAATTCCTATATATATTTCTCATTTATTTACCTGAACTCACCGCTGGACGAACCAGAGAGAGAGAGACCTCCTATATACTATATAAATATACTATCCTTTTCTCTGTGTACTCTCCTTTTCATTTTTCTCATTTGCTCTCGCCACGAAGAATCGACTGTAGAATCGACTGTTGTCAAATTGATAGTTCTGAGAAGCGTACAGAGAGAATATTTTCTTTAATTATTTGTCCAACCTTAAGTACTAATTACCATTTAGCATTTAACCATTCCATATATTTTATCAGTTCTCTAATATACTTCTACTAGGGAAATATTTACCCGTTCCAACAGACACGGTCACAGTACACACACAGATATAGAAATATATACAGACTCTGTCAATTAATATAAACAAACGTCAAATAGATTTATTTCCAATTTCCACAAATACATATACATAAGATTCTGATTCGTTATATCTCTTTACTTATATTCTTGTGATTTTGGATTTTCCGTGTGTGGAATTGTCTAATGGTGTGTATAGTGATTTTGAACGTATTTTACATCATTTTACTCAATTTCCTTCTCAATTTCTACGTCTTGATGCTCACAGCAGTGCAACCAGCCCTCCTCCAACTTCAACTCCAACCTCATCAGAATCACTACTACTACCATCATCAGCAACAACAACATCATCATCAACCACCACCATCATCATCATCAGAAGAGACACAGTGAAAAAGTAAAGTAAAGGAACGGACGGACGGTCGGTCGGTCGGAGGAGAGAAAAATATATATAATAATATATATATATATATTTTTTATCATCATCATTTCATATCTATCTATCATCATTTTTATTTGTATACTTAAGTACGTTCAAAAATCTTTCACTATATACTTTTTCACTGCTATATTGCTCTTGCTCTTGCTCCTTCTTTTCACACTTGTGTCAAATAGAGAAGGGAGTGAATAGAGAAGATAGAGACTTCACAGTATACTTAACACTCACACACACAGGGAAACTTGTTGCTTGTGTGTTGTTATATATTTCTCTTCTTATTGTATAAAAATTGTGTGTGTGTGTGTGTGCTGTGTTCGTGGATTTGTTTGTGTATATGTGAGATTATTCAAGATTTTTTGAATATTAGTCATTGGACTTTTCAAAGTTTTCATTGTTATCAATTTTAATTGTACTTTTGTTGGTGTGGATTTCCTCATATCTTACATATATTTCTCATATAATACAATCAAACATTTCACAGTGTGTGTGTGTAGTAGAGTATTCATGTGTGTGTGTGTGTGTTCACATATATCGTATATATATTGACCACGTTCATTAGTGGTGGTTGAGTGGATTTGGTGACTGGAGCCGTATATTATTCTAACAATAAGTATATATTTGTATTTAACAGTTATACAGGTAATTTACTAATTTACAAAATAAAATTACTCATGAGTAAACCAGTAAATGAGTAAATGGAGTTAATACATATACAATTTTATTGTATTTTTTCAAATATTTCTTCCCATTGACTATAGAGTTGACAATGTTTATTGTAAAAATCAAAATTCCAAAACTCAAATACTCAAATCCCTCTCTCTCTCTTATCTTTCTCCTCCTTTTTTTTTGCTTCAAACGATAAGCTCGTTTTCTTCCCAAAGTATATACATTTTGTATACTTTAGTAAACGTAAAGTAAAGTGAATTCAAGAGACGCAGGGTATGTTGAAGAAGGAAAAAAGGCCCTGAAGCGGAAATTTCTCTTATTATAAAAGGATAATTATGTAGGTCAGTGCAGTGTGGTGCAGTGCACAGTGTGTAAGTATGTACATGTACATAGTATTTCGTGTGTGCATCGTACGATATATACGGCTGTAGAAAACTGTACACACATCATCACAACAACAACAACACAAAATCCACAAAATCCACTCTCAACACAAAAATAAAGTACATACATACTAGTACTACATTCGTATAAATATGGACATTTGTCTTGGACACAGTGATTGTTATCACACCATTCACACAATTCACCATCCTCAATTCACACAATAATACATGTGCAAACTCAAGTTTATTATTAAACTATTTTGTATTTGTGTGCATTTTGTGGAGAATATGCATGCATGCAGGAAGCCCTCTTCATGGTTGTTAGTTCACAGGATAATGCCTGTGTCTGTGTGTCATAAATATATAATAAGTAATAATAAGTAATAATAAGTAATAACATCATGTCAAATATGTACATGTGGTGTATGGTGCTTGGCGTGGTGTGGTATGGTGTGTGTTTTTCTGGATTTGATCTTTATCTGTGTAGTCTGTAGTCTGTAGTCTGATTTAATAAAGATATTCCCAAGATGTAATTATGAAGAGTGCCTACTACATACATAGTAGATATACCTATAGTCTTTGTGATTTTATATACATAGTTATAGCCTATAACGTATAGGTGAACTCTCGAGGCTTTTAGTCAAGAAGTTACATATATTTTGTGTATGCATTTATAGCAAAGATTTCTCACGTTGACCTCCACGACCGGACTGTTTTGAACTTGAACACAGCATAATATAACATAACATGCTCAGATTAGAACTTTACTCTCTCTCTCTCTCACTGTACATACATACTTTAGTCTACGTATACATATACAGATACTGGTTTTACATGTATGTTTGTGTATGTACATGTGTACATACAGAGCCACGATTTTAGCCTGTAGACATTCCACGTCTATATACTATATACATGGGTACATACTATGTATACGCATATTCATTGACTCAAATCCTGGTCAACTAACTTGTCTTGGGAGTGTGTGTACTTCATACTTTAAGACGAGACTACTCTCGTGAAGAAGGAGAGGGAGAGATAAAGGGAGAGAGAGACAAACGCACAGGGATTACACAATCAAACAAGTAGTGAGTGTGGTGGAGTTGTGTAGTGATATATATGCGAGTTATATTTCTTTCTTTTTTTTCTTTTCAGGTGTGTTGTGTACATATATAGTTTTTTTTTCAGAAAAAAGGTAGCGAGGAGACAGAATATATAAAGTTCTATCTTTAAAATCTTTTGTCTTTACACAATACTTTGACAATACTCAATATATATACAGTATATAGCATTTTACCTGTTCAACTATTTAACTATTTACCTACTTACCATTTACAATTTACATTTACAATTTACATTTACATTAACAAAACCCCAGGTTAGTGTGTTAGACATGAATGTGAGACTCATTATTTATTTTTTCTTTGCACACCATCAGAGCATTTTGTTTTTTGACTTGTGAGTTTTGTGGGTTATAGTTTTTACTGTGTCCCACATGAATATATTTTTTTTTGTATTATTATCTCTTCGTCTGTGTGTAAAAGTTAAACTTGGCGATTATCACGTCATTTAACTAATTGTTATAATTATCAACGACGACGACGAAGCTTTTACTGTCGGGATTCTGGTGATTGTGAGCTTATGATAGGATTTGTCATCGCAATGGCATTCGTCTCATTCGAGTCGTCGTATGTTCAAATATGTTCACGTGTAGACGTGTTTCTGAGTGTGTCAATTGCAATTGCAATAATTCATCATCATCATCATAGTATTAAATTATATTAGGAGTGTTTTAATATTTCATTGTTTTTTTTATATACTTTCAGAACGAAAAAGTGAGAGGGGCGACTCTGTGTAAACTTTTATTTTAAGTATATTTGGAAAGTATCCATAGTGATCAATTATATAAAAGACAATTGTGCAAAAAAAAAAAATAACCGAAATTTGACCGGAGGAAATTTTATTGAGATTATAAATATACGATTGGAAAAGTATCAGTCAAATCACAGGCATATCCAATGATGATTGTGCCACCCTTCAACTTTAGTGAGCAGTCCTTCATTGAGCCCGTGAGTCACCCTTTGTCCACTTAAATATTGATTTTCTTTTGTATTTCCTAATTAAATAATATAAATAATATAATATTGCGGGGGAAAATGTAATGTATTTGAATATTGAAATTGAAGGGACCAGAGAGGATTCATTTTTCCCGATTCGGTGGAGATGGCGGAGGTGTGATTTTACCATATTCTCATGAAGAATCTCAAACTCTGTACCAAAACATTCGACGAGGACTGAAAGAATCAAGTACGTCAATTTGATATCTTATATATCAACTTTATTTTTCTGATTTTTCCATTTTACGGGAATAATGATGTTGATTTGATAAATGTTTTTTTTTCGTTTGGTATGTATAGACGACGGACCATGTTTGGGTTGGAGGAGTCTGAAAACCGGACAGTATCAATGGCTCAAGTACAGTCAAGTGATAGAGAGAGCTGGGAATTTTGGGAAAGGACTTCGTCACATAGGTGTGAAAGAAGGAGAGTTTGTTGGGATCTTCTCTGGGAATTGTGTGGATTGGGTGGTATGCGAGCAAGGTTTATATTGCTATAAAATGGTCATCGTCCCTCTTTACGATACTCTCGGACCTCAAGGTAATTATTCTAATGTCAATTGACAATTCAATTGTAAAAAGCCCTTATTTGACTAAGTTTTTTGTACTAAATTTTGTGGTGGATTTTTTTTTTCCAGCCTCTAGATTTATCATAGAACAAGGTAAAATATTAAATATTAAATATACACACAAGAATGGAACAGAAGGACAGAAATGTTGGGATTTTACATTACGTGTTTTTGTTTGTTTTTGTCCAGGCGAGTTGAGTACGGTGGTGTGTGAAGATGATACAAAAATGAATTCTGTCATGGATGATGCTCCCGAGTGTCTCAAACGACTGATTAGCATGAAAGAAATTGACCCACAGACATTGACCCGAGCTCAAAATCAAGGCATCACCGTGTACGCTTTCGCGGATGTTGAGAAGATGGGTGAGACTGAGAAAGATAATCCAGACTATCCTGAAAAGGTACGTACAAAGAAAAACAGTCAATTAAGTACAAATTTATTTAAAGTTAACTCTCAACTCAACATGTTTAATTAATGAATGAATGAATGGATTTTAATTAATTTAGCTCCCATCTCCAGAGGATTTGAGTACACTCAGCTATACATCAGGCACGACGGGGAATCCAAAAGGTGTAATGTTAACACATGGGAATATGATCGCCTCCATTGCCAGTACGCTTATTCAAATCGCTGGTTTGAATCCCAATCCGACGGACGTCATGATTTCATTTCTACCTCTCGCTCACGTCTATGAACGAATCAATCAAGTGAGTCTAAATACATAAAAACCAATCCTTTAGACTAATTAAGACCATCATTGTGGAGATAAATATATTAATGAGGACATTTTTTGGGGGGTTATTTATAGGGCTGTATAATGCATAATGGAGGATCCATTGGTTTCTTTGGTGGGGACGTTCTCAAATTACTCGATGATATCAAAGCACTTCGACCAACTTTCTTCCCCTGTGTCCCCAGACTTCTCAACCGAGTCTTTGACAAAGTAAATTACAGATTCAGATTCAGATATATATAAAGGAAATTTTCTGTGACCCAATTTTCAGAGAGTGAATATGTGATTATGGCATGGAATTGTAATGACAATGAGTAATGAATTTTGAATGGGAATATTAAAGGTGATGACATCCGCAAATGAGTCCCTCATCAAGAAAACAATGCTCCGAATTGCATTAAAGAGTAAACGAGGGGAAGTTGAGAGAGGGATTTTAAGGAAAAACTCGATTTGGGACTTGATAGGTAAGGATTTTTATAAACAATAACAAATGTATGTACGTCGGGCTCAAAATTTGTTTCAGCTGTTTGTATTTTTTTGCTGTATCATTCGATTCTCTAATACTGCTCTGTTGACTTTCCATCAATTTTCCCGGATTTAACATAATATTGTCGGATTATTTATAATAGTATTTCGCAAATTGCAAGATGCTTTGGGGGGCAGGGTGAGATTTCTATTCAGTGGGGCAGCTCCGATTAGTAATGAAGTCTTGACCTTTTTCCGATGTGCTCTCGGATGTCATGTAAATTTCTATTTCCATTGATTATAATCCTCAGGTTTTATTTTATCTATTCAAATGGAAGACCAAGAATTAACTGTGATTGAATTGGAATATTTTAGGTAATGGAAGCGTATGGACAGACGGAAACAGCGGGTCCAGCCATTATCACAGTACCAGGTGACAAAACTCCGGACTCTGTCGGCCCACCACTCGCTTGTAATGCTGTTAAACTCATCGATGTCCCGGAAATGAATTATTTGGCTGAACGAAACAAAGGCGAAGTATGTATAAAAGGAGCGAATATTTTCAAAGGTTACTTTAAGAATCCAGAGGAAACGGAAGCAGCGTTTGATAAAGATGGCTGGCTAAGAACAGGAGATATTGGAATGGCACTTCCGGTAT
Organism: Gisinianus flammeolus; assembly: GCA_034699125.1. NCBI lineage: Eukaryota > Metazoa > Arthropoda > Collembola > Symphypleona > Katiannidae > Gisinianus > Gisinianus flammeolus. The sequence continues at coordinate 17,470 of JAIUND010001707.1, read as the reverse complement.
ATAGATTTTACTCATTCTTTTCGTTTCATGTGTGTGTGTACATTTCTCAAGGATTATTTCCTCAATAACAATGAGCATTGTCTAATTTTCAATGTATTTTTTTATGGTTTGTATATAGAACGGAACTATTAGGATTATCGGTGAGTGAATATTGGTATTTATTTTTTGTTTACAAAAAAAATGCTTGTTGAGTACAAATTTAATACAATTTATTTTGATTCTTTTCTTTTCTACTATGAAGATCGCCGAAAACATATTTTTAAATTGAGTCAAGGTGAATACATTGCTCCAGAGAGGATCGAATCAATTTATGCACAGAGTCCGTATATTGCTCAAGTTTTCGTGTATGGAGAGCCTTTGAAGTCGTGTTTGGTTGCGGTCATCGTACCGGATTTGTTAGCCCTTCAAGCCCTACCTGACCAAGCAAAAGGTGCTCAATCGACGATGGAATCATTTTGTCAAAATCCTCACGTCAAAAAAATTATTTTACAAGATATTTTGAAACAGGGGAAAGCCAAAGGACTCAAATCCTTTGAACAAGTAAATCAAAACTAACTAACTATACAAGAAATTATCCCAAATTCCAATGGCATTCAAATTTTAATATAAAAAATTTAAAATTTAAAAAAAATGTATTTAACGTGGGGGGTTTTTTTTTTTCGTAATTTTTTTTTGTTTGCAGGTCAAAGAAATTCATCTCCATCCAGAATTGTTCTCATTGGAAAATGGCCTCCTCACGCCCACAATGAAGAGTAAGAGATTTGAGCTAAAAAAATACTTCCGTCCACAAATCGAGGAGATGTATTCGAAATTGAGTTAACTCCACATATATTAAAACACTTAACTATTATCATATGCAAATTATTTTAACTATTATTATCAAACCCTATATAAATATACTTTAATTATTTTATGGACTTGTGCTCCGAATCTCGTACTGGGAATTCCAAGAGAATTTATAAAATATGAGTTTGGAGGAAAATATATACAATAAAAAAGTTAGTTAATTTTTAGAACTACGAAAATACAAAAAAAAATACTAAAAAAAAAATGTCAACAAAGACTCTTCGATTGCATTGCATTGTAAATATTGTATTTTTCTGCACATATGAATATAATAGGACAAAAATAATAATTATCATGTTTTTATGATCATCATGATCAGATTGAAATGCCTTGGCCGTTAAATGATGTCAAGTAGTGTGGAAACACACAAATAAACTTGTCCACTCTCCGTCATAGCAAGTACTTTGAGGTTAACTTTGAGTGGGGGAAAGTGCATTGGGATCTGACCAAGAATATACGTATATTGCATCTCATTTTCAACTAATGGGCAGGAGACATTTCGACGGCCACACGGATTCGATTCCTGCATTGACATGGATTTAAAACAAATCATTTTGATAATTACATCTACATAGATATAATTTAATAGTGGAATATAATAATGTGGAAACTTTTTTACGGACGGGTAAAAGATGTGTGGAGAATCCGAGATTTGGATCAATTTGGTCCACTTGAACACGAAGGATGGAACTGTTCATTCGAGGAAGGAAATGAGCAACCAACGTTGTGTCCTTTCCGCGTTTCACTGTACAATTTGATGGGGAACATGGTGGATCCACTGTCAAATAGGTCAACGAGGCGAATTTGGATCCACAGTCTGAAATCCGGAATCAAAAGAATTCAAACTCTGTGTGATAATAAATAATTCCAGCACATGCATTCTTAAAAGACATATCGATCAAATTTGACGACTACCTTTGTAAGGGACCGTGGTTTGTAATTGGGGATGCAAAGGGTCCACACCAGTCCCAGCTGTCACAGAAGCGCAAATTACAACAATTAAAGTTAAAATTGGATGCAAATCAGTACCTGGGGATTTTCCCCATAAAGTTTTTATAGGCATCTTAATTCTTAATTTACAGATTAATTGACAGTTACGAGAAAAATATCTCGTGCCTTTATCAACTATAGTTAATTGTTATTGTGAGCTAGTTTTATTAGACGATCCCTCAGGGTCTTTTTAGTATTTATCGAGGAAAATCCATAAAAATCCCCTGCATGATTGAATGAAGGCTGAGGTTAAATATTGTCATCATCAGTTTTGTCTTGTGCAAAAAACACACACATCTCCTTGCGACTAAAGTTAATTAGGATTTTGTATAAATTTACTATATAAATGCAGTTTGTGACGTCATCAAACTGTGAATTGCATTTGAGTACCGAGTCTTCTTCTTCTGCATTTACCTATATGTGCGAATTCAAGAATGGTGCACACAGAATTCGAAATTCAGGGTTTTTGTGTCTGTGCTTGAGACATAAAGCGGCATTTCCCCAACATTTTTTGGTGTGTTCCTCATCGTGTCAGACGCAGAAGGTTATGATTTTTGTATTTTGTTTTCGGGAATTATCATAATTCCGAGCTGGTTCAGGATTCATAATTCATAAAACATGATAATGAGACTCGTCACACACTCCACATAACCTCCAATCTCTCTAAACAGAGTGCCAAAAAGTGTAGAGTGTGCCAACTGCGTCCATGAAATATTCATGGACAGAATATATGTAAGAGAAACAGTAGAATATTCTGAGATTCACAAAAGTACATCATATCTGTAGATATATATGTATACAGAAATTTGACGTCGAATTTCGTCCATCAGGTATATACAGAATAGATAATACAGACGACAAACACGAGATACACACTGCAATGCAGACTCTACTGAACTACTGAATGTACAAGGAATTGAATTACCTTCATTTTCATATGCCACCGTATAGAGAATTCTGACATATGCTTCTTTTTTACGTATATAGGTACAGAATACAGAATTTATCTTGATATGGAAATGAAATATGGAGCGACTATACCTAAAACATTGACATTTTATTCTGTCATTGTCTTCTACCTTTGACATTCTCAAAATCCTCAATCCTCAATCTGATCGTCAGTTCCTGTTTTCATTCCCTCTCGAATCTAATCTGTGGATCGTTCATGTAATAGTCGTTTGTGAAGCAAAAAAATGCAACCACCACCACATAACTTTTAATATACTAAAAATCCCAATCGAGTTTAGTTTGTTAGTGGAAAACATGCTAAAACTCACTTTCTCACTGTGTATATTTTATAGAATATAGAGATTGAATTAAGTTGAATTCCGAGTATCCGAGAGTGCTATAAATAATAAAATGGAGAAGACTAAATTGGAGAAAATGAAAATGAAAATGGAGGGTGAAGATGAAGAGGATCGCGAGAGCAACTCGGTCGTGATTGACTTGGACATGCCCATAAAACTCACTTCCGATTTCCAACAGAAAATGTACAAATACTCGAAACATTTTATGTACAGTCATGCGGTGAGTCCACACACTCTTGACAATTACAATTAAATTAAATATCCATTTTATTCTATCCCATCCCATCAGGATTTCCATATGGAATTGATAGTCTCGTGTTCAGCTTAGCTAATTATACTTATTTAATTACTAATTAGAGCATGAGCATGATTGCAAGTTAACTTATGGGAATTTTGATTAGCGTTTTCTTATATATATTTTATATGTGTGTATAGCTCCTAAGTTGTGTAATCGCTCTCAGCTACTCATTCATCACAATATTAGCAACGAATGAATGGCAAAGTGAAATCGAAACGGTGGGCTATCACATTCCAGGCGGGTTCATGGCCAATACTATTTTTTCCAATCTTTTAGCAGGTATGTATATACTTATGTAGTATCACATCTATATCAAAACACATTAAAAAATGCGTTGAGAAATGGCACAGTTGTCAATATTTTTATCTGATTGTGATTTTCTGAGTAGTGGCCGTCAACTTGAATTTGTGCTTCTCAGCTTTACTCGTTCTCGGTTTCCACAAGGTATATATAGAAACTTGCTTAGAGTATATAAGATATAAATATAAATATACTCTACTCTAAGGAAACTTGTCACAAAAGGATTCTGATAATAACAGATGACAGTTTCCAGATTTACGCGTGTAAATGTCTATTTTTGTCTATTTTCTATACTGTGTGTACTGTGGAATTTCTATAGCAAACTCGGAATTTCGTGATACTCTGGTACGCGGGTCAATTCTTCATTGAGACGGTAAATACTGTATTTGATCATTCATATATATCGTCTGTTAAGTTCACAAACGAACTAAGTATAACGATTTTCCTTAACTTGCGGAAATGCTACTACTGCGTCCGCCTTTGTGGGTAAAATTCTGAAAAAATTCAGGATGACAGAAAAGGTCATGGCAGACAATAATGTCGAAGGACCCAACGCTCCGTCTTGAGCCGTTTGACCTTTGGAGCAGGTCAATGAAATTAAGGAAAATAATTATAGTTCGTTTGTGAACTTAACAGACAATATACTTTGACTCTTTATCATGGAGGACTTTATGGTTACTATACGTATACAGCATTCTTAACATTTTTTCCTGAAAATATACGGAAACAAATTTTGTATAGGTGGTCACTCTCATTCTCGTCCTCTCCATCCTCTACGACTGTAAACAAACGGCTCTCATGTCCATCCCAGTATTTTTATATTATGCTTTTGCCCTCTCTTTCTTCCGGCACGTTCTCGCCACCACCTCCATCCGACATCACATCCACACCAAATCCATACTCCAATAATTATCCAATACATATAATATGAATAAACTCAATAAACACAATACAATTAACTTGTCTATACAATTACTAATTAAATTTTAATTCCAATGAAGTCACTAATAATTTTGTACGCGCACACACTCATCATTTGTCTGGACTTTCCATCGTCACACATCATATATGTATATATACATTATGCACTTTCATTCGAATCAATTTGGATTTCATTTCCCTCTATATAAATGTACATGCATGGAAAAAAAAGTTAAATGTCATTAACTCCATGGGAAATAAACCCATTTAAATTTAATGTGTGATGGAGAGTCATGCAAAGAAAAAAAAAATATATATATAGACTAAATCGTTCATAAAACTCCCATCAAAATCACACACACAAAGGTTGTCGTTTTAAAATTTCAATAGTCGTCGCATGTTTTCTGACTCACAATTTTTGAAATTGTAATTTAAAACCATAATAAATCATGACATGAGGCTTGATTCTTTCATTACTATTATTATTAGTAGTAAACTTGCGATCATAATTACGGAAAATATTACTCTACATTTATTCTCGTGTTCAAAACTAAACTGCAGCACAGGGCCTGTGCCATTTACAGGCTTTATTGAAATCCTACAAAAACGTCTGTGTGTGAACTCGAACTCTGTGAAGGCTGTGTGTGAAAAATCACAATCATTCCGTGTAAAAATCATTACCTATCAAAAACATCAAACATTTTTTTTATTTCTGTATAAGCTGTGCTGACTGTGATTGTTTCAAATGAAAAACGACCGACGTCACTCCATTGATATTCCATTGAAATATTGTAGTAAATATACACACCGAGTCGACTCTCGAGTCACCAGTGAAATGTGTGCACATAAATATATATACATGTATATATACATGTATACGGATAATTTCCTGCTAATAATAATAATTGCATTCTTTTGTGAGTGATGATCAAAGCACACACATGCAAATTAAATTATTTAATGCCCGTTTGTTTTCGTTTCCATTTAGCATTCTTTACACTTGTGTGCACACACACATGTGACATTTGGGATGACATTTCGTCAGTGTCAGTTAATATTCAGCTTATATGCTTGATTTTTGTTTTGTTTTGCTTGTTTCTTCTATTTCTGTGAAGGGAAAGTGTGACATTGGACATTGAAAATACGGACATGGCAAAAGGTCGAAGGTCTTCCAAAAGTACTAACGATGAGCTTTCCAATCAACAATTCTTTATTGTGATTTTTGTACATACGAAAGTTTACATTTGAAAAATTCCACATTTAACATATTACAAACACACACACACAAGCAAACTCACGCTTTACACATATGATTCATTTATTTATATTTCATTTGTCATTTGAATGACGAAATTTGTGATACAGTTAATTGTTACACAGTTTCCACAGTTAGATTTTACCATTTTCGTTTTGTGCATGTACTGTGAATTTTGCAAACGCCAAAGGGATTTTTCCATTGAAAAGAAAATGTAAAAAAAAAAAACCTCACGTCAACTTTGAGAATTTCCAGAGTTGAATTTAATTGCGTAACGGTGAACTAAATTATAAACAGACAAACAGAGAGAATCGTGATGAAAAATTCCGACAGTGGCGATTGGCAATCCTCCAATTTTTAGTCAACATCAACAACAACGACCAAGTTATTTTGTTTTCATATTTTAGTTTTTTAATTTTATTTGTTTCTTGGATTTCAATCGGATTGTCCACGAAAATCAACGGACACAAACATAATATATTATATATATTGATAAAAAGTATTTCCGCTCGCGTAATCAGTGAAAATGCTGTGAATTTGGAGTTGGGGTAGAATTTACCGAAATTTAATTAAATGCGAGCTATATTAAATATAATTGAAGTGCCCGTGTAACTGTCAAGAACAAATTTGTGTGTGCTTTAAACAAAATTGAACGACAACGAGAATGACGTCGAGTTTGAGTTTAGTCCAAACTATCTGTATTTTAATTTCCACCATCATTTTACACTCGTAAGAGCACTGGATCTTTTTTTTTGACATTTTTCCTTTGGATTTTTTATCTTGCGTCACATCAGTAGTTTTGGTTTTTGAAATTTGACATTTGACATTTGGACATTGAATATAATGTATATAGGATCGATGGTCAAATATTCTCTCAGGATCGAGTTCGTCGAGGGGCGGATCAGTTGACTGCCAAGGCATTTCAATCTGATAATGATGATCATAATATTATTCCTGTTGCTTACAATGTTCTCGTACCACCACCAACGGATGGTAACTATATATAATTGAAAATCAAAAAATCAAAAATTGAAAGTATGAAAAGATCCAACTATATACGTGTATGTTGAGTGTGTACTTAATTCCATCCACCGTCGTCTCGAATGTTGATTTTTTTGACAGGAGGACCCACCCGAGTAAATTTCTCTGTGATTGTCATGAATGTTCGAGGAGTCAACGAAATGGATGAGGTATGTAATATATAAAGATCATCATTTTTTTGTGCTCTTTATATTCTTGATCTAAATTAAATTGATTCATTCATTCCAGGAAATTATAATAGAGATGAACTTGAGAATGTTTTGGAAGGACACGAGACTGATTCATTTGACGAAAACGGAGGGGAACAACAGTTTCGTAGTTTTGAATCACAATTTACTGCATAATATTTGGCATCCGGATGTCTACATTGGTTAGTTTTTTTCTTTATCATTTCAAATCCCATATTCAAAATAAATCCTTGTAGGAAATCCATTTCATTTCCCGATTGATTTTTCGAATATGTATATATATAGATCATGCAATTAAAGTGGAGCAACCCGCTTTGATATCCAAACCCGCGTCCCTCCGAATCTACCCGGAATCCATAATTCGATACTCTGCCAGGTTCCTTTGATATAATTTCCTTTAATTTTCATTTAATTACTGTTTTTAGTGCCTTTGCTATATATTGCTATATATATATAAATCCCTATATAATTCCTGATTTTGTTTTAGATTGTCCGTGACGATGGCGTGTAAAATGGATTTCCATTCATATCCTTTGGATGAACAAAATTGTCACGTGCAATTAAAAAGCTGTGAGTGCAAAAAGGATGATGATAAAGTCTGTATATTATTTGGATTATTTATTTGGATTTGTCATTTATATAGGCTAATTCAATGATTTTTTTTTATAGATGCTTATCCAAACACAATCACGGAATTGGCGTGGGTGGAGAAACGCGGAGTTTTCTTTGCATCTCAACTAAATCTCCCGAGTTTCGATGTGGAGTTGGATGGCTTCAAAAATTACACATTTAAATCCTCCTCAGGTGAGTCCACACACCTCCACTTTCATTAAAATAATTCTAACTACATATAATGGATTTGTAACTGGAATTCCAAATGAATTTGTCAGGGACGTATAGCAATTTGGAGTTTGTAATCAGTCTGAAGCGGAATATAAGTTATCACCTCATTCAAACCTACTTGCCCAGCTTGATCTTCCTATTTGTCTCATGGTTATCTTTTTTGATCCCGAAAGGTAGTCATCATAATATTTATATATGTATACTTATGTTCCAAAAAAAAAGAAAAATGGATCAAAATTCGATTAAATAAAAGATTTGATTTAATCTTAATCCCAATTTAACCAACAAAAAAAGACAAGGTCCAAGAGCGGATCGGCTGTTGTCTGGTCACTCTTCTCTCACTCACTGTCATGTACGGAAGTGTGTCCCAAAGTATGCCTAAAGTCTCCTATTTGACTGCTCTCCACGTTTGGATGGCTTCTTGCATCATCTTTGTCTTCCTCGCCCTCACGGAATTTGCAATCGTTCTCAAGTAAATCCACAAATCCAAAATCCACAGTTTTTATGGCAAAAATCGAATTAAAAATCCATTTAAAAAGTATACGTATGATAAATTTCCATCGTATGTAGGCTTTGGAGCACGGCGGATTCGTTCCTGGAGAAATGCAAGTTGGCGAGGAGAAAAAAATCAAAGGGGAAAAAACAACAGCCGCAGCAGCTACAACAACAACAACCACAGTCAGAAAATGGTTTTGAGATGCATGTAAAGGGAGAGAGTGGTGATTCAAATGAGAATGTGGACACCATCTCCATTTCCTCGAGAAGCTCGGCCAATATCAAGCGAGACAAACTAGTGACGATTGCCAAAACGCTGGAAAAAGTCTCCTACGTCTGTTTACCATGTTTTTTCCTGATATTCAATTGTATTTACTGGCCTTGGCTCATCGTTTCTGCAGGGAAATAACACATACAAAAGCCCACCCCCAACACAAAAAAACCCTTAGATTAAAACCAACTCACGAAGAACATACCTACATATTTCATATTTTTATATATATATATCCCTCTCACTGTGTATTTAAAATAGGTATATTTGTTTAATTAGAATGGTAACAAAACATGCTCTTTCGAAACAAATCCAAAATCCAAAACATTCTGTTTTGTTTCCATCAATTTAATTTATTTTCTTTCTCATTGTACTGTGCATTGGAATTGTGTGGTGTGTATATTTCTTTTGTCTGTGTGTGTCTGCAGACATGTCTGCGTATGTGGGTTTGGATGCGTAAATGGATTTTTATGAATATTATTGAATTTTGCTCTGATTTTAAAACCTTTAAATAAATAGATAGTTAAATAATGATGGGAATTCATGATTGTCAATAGCATAAAATATAAATATGTTTGTGGTTAAACTCGAGAGAGGACAATTTCAATTATTTATGTACTTAAATATACCTATACTTACAATTAGGGAATTCTCTGTGTGTGTATTTGAGCAACACAGCTAAGTATATAGACATCCATCGAGATTTATTTTATACTAATTCCTTTGACTTTCTCTATGTATCGTACCTTGAGGAAAACCTCCACAGCTCATTCACACACATATATACAGCTACTGCACAAACCTATAGGAATGGAAGATGTGTTAATTGACAGGATTATTACGTAACTGTCGACTGTCGACTCGTAATCACTCTCATAGATGCATATATTTTATGGAAATGTACGAGGAAGGATCTCAAGCTGAATGCAAATGCGAATTTGTGCAGACAACGAGATTTTTGCTGTGTGTATAATTTTGTAAATAATTTCTACCAAAACGATGATTTACACAGTGCTGTTGCTGTACGTGCACTGTTGTTAAGAGAATGCGAGAGTGGGTGACTGCATGAAGACTGTGTGTGATGCTGGGAATTATTCACACACAAACACACACAGATAATTGGGATTAGATAACAAAATTACAATTACAATTACAATTATAAAGAGAAATCTTCCCCTGTCGCATTTAAAGCTCAATAGCTCAACTCTCTGTTCAACATTCCCCATTTAGATCGTCATCCTAATTTTTTTGTATACCTATAAGTACCTATATATTTCACTAACGAAAGTATTTCACTCTATTTTTAAATGGGGAATATATATATGTGGGATCGGTTTTGATTTTGCTTTTAGTTTTGGTGATTAGAGAAACTATACCTTGAATTTTATCTGGACTTTTAGTAGATAGCGAGAGGATTTGCCCTTATGTTTCACGTTCACGAAAGTAAAGTATTATACGATAGCTATTAGCTACTGTGGATCCGAGCATTAAGCATTACTTTATCATCATACTTTGTGGATTACCGTGTAAAAAGTCAAAGTGTGAAGTGAATTGGCCAGACAATGTATAAATAGGTAATATTTATAGAAAATTAAGTTAAATGGGCGTTGTCAACCAAAATCAAAATCAAAGGGGAGTTCAATAAACGTTTTTAGCTGGTTGGATTAATGAGAAAATAACATGGAGATTCCCAAGGATTTGTCTCAAGTTATAATATATAAAAGAAGTTGAAAATGTTGGAGAAATTGTACAATTTCTGTAGTCCTTGTTGTTGTTTCAATCGGGATAAACTCCATGACAAGGACAAGAATGACAATGAGAAAAATCCCAAGAGTGTTACCACATATGCAAATGATGCTTTTGAATTGGATCAAGATTGGCCAGATGCAGTCGGCCCGAATTTGACTCTTCATCCATTGGAAAATTCCTTGGTAAAGGAATTACAATTACAATTTAACAATACAATTACAATTTACAAATTCCAATTGTATTAAATTACACATTTTGTGTACTGAAAATTCAAATGTTTGGTATATTTATAGATTCTATCAAAAATCCTCGAGTTTCTCCCCCACCGAGATTTGTTCCCCTGTCGGATTGTGAATCATCAATGGAAAAAAGAGTCTTCAAAGATCCTTCGAAAAAAATCCGAGCCCGTGTGGATCACTCATAAGGAAATCCCAGAGTTCATACAAACCCTGGGAAGAACCACAGAGAATCCATACAAACGCTATGCTCTCAATCTCCTCACAACTCAGCCCTCATACAAATCGGCTGTGAATCGACGAGGAAACCTCCGAGCCTTTTTCCAAACTTTTGGTCCTCAACTGTCCATGCTCATCGTTCGGATCCTCGAGCTAGACGTCCCTTTCCTCGTCGACTATCTTCAATGGGCAACTCATTTGGAGACGATGCTCATCATCATTTCAATTGATGAACCAACATCCCCCACCAATTCCATCATTTCAAATGATTCAACAACAAAGTCTGAGGAAAATGATCCTCAAATACATTTCCATGACACTCAAAAACTCTTTCAAATCTCTCAAGCCAAAATCTCGGCCCTCAAAAATGAATTAAAACTCCCAAAATTGACGGAAATTCGACTCGCAATTAATGGAGAGTCTCACATTGACCGATGCATCATCGAAATCCTTCAAAGTTCGAACAATATCTCCATCCTGGACTTTAAAAAATGGGCGAGTCCGCTCTCTTCCCTTATCCAGCATCCAGCTCTTCATTTCTCTCTCCATGCCATCCAACAATTACATTTGAGCTCCATCAATAACCTGGAACTAACTTTGCTCACTCCAAAAATCCAACAGAGTTTGACTTATTTGGAGCTGGAAATGAGTTCGGACGTGGAGGATATGACTTTCTTTAATGTTTTAAGGGGAACTGGAACTTTAGAGATTCTTCAAGCATCCCATTGTGGGAAAACGGCGACTTTTTACATCCCCACCCCAATGATCCGACTCAAAGCAATCGTTCTTAAAGAATGGAATGGTCCCATCCTCGTGGACTCCATCGCTCTCAACTGTCCAAACCTAGAGAAATTGGATTTTGAAGTTTTTAATCCGGATAATATTGTCGTTCATTCGGATTCTTCAATGAGGAGTGGACCGGTTCACAATCACCTTAAGAGATTGGGCCTTCTCTATGATGGGGACTTTCCTAAAAGGAAAATTAAAGGCGTCCTCAAACGACTCCTCCCCAAATTTCCAAGTGTTCAGGATTTCTATTCAGCGGCGGAGACGGATGATATTTTGGAACTCATTCTGAGTCAGATTAATCCAAGTTTGGACTCGATTTTCTTGGATTTTTCCATTGAGATATCCGATGCGAGCATGACTGGGATCCCAATTGATGTTCTGGAAGCATCAGAGGATTCAAATGTAGAGCTTCTTCATTGTGGATGTTGGGTACTCCGGGATCCAAATGAGTACAGGCAACATCCTTATATTGGGGATTTATCCGGTAAGGTTGTTTTTTTTTGAAGGATTTCCAAACTACAATAATTATTGAAATTTATGAAAGAAATGACTCCAAAAATTCCCAATTTTCCTGCATATATAGAATTGAAACAACTTCACATTTCCCTTGAAGCCGGCTCACAACTTACGAATCTGTCCATTCATCACGGAATCGCAGATTTAAAATCCTTGACAACTCTCAGACTTCATTCAAAGGTAAATAATAATATAAACTATACAGATATAATAAAAAAAACTCCTTGTGTGCCTGCATAAAATTAAAATTAACTGTGAGATATATAATATTTAATTTGTGTGGGTTTGAATTTGGAATATATAGGAAATTAAATTTTGCTTGAAAGCCATTGGAGACAATTTACCATCATTGGAGAGACTGTATTTGAAATCCCGTCGACTGTATCGAGATGAAGATGTGGGATATCTCAAGGGGAAATTACCCGGACTGGACATTGAGTTTATCAATGACACGGACTATCTTTATATGATCCAACGATTTCCCTTACAGGATCCACATGCCCCAATTTAATCATTTTTCAGCACATTTTTTGTCACTCCAACCTATATACGTATTATTGTTAACAATCCATTTCAAATAACAATCCACACACACTCAAATGCTATAATGCTTTGAAGAAACCTTCTTGTTCAACATCTTTTTATTAAAGAAAATTCCACAATTCCCATCAGAAAAACGAATGACACATATCAGCAGATGTATATACGATATAATTTGTAAAAGTTGGGGGGAGTTGAACTAACGATAAAAAAAGTCATATATCATAAAATAGTGAGGGGATTAAAATTTGGCGATGAGGAAAGTGATGAGGGAGCTGAAAAGAATGAGAATCGTTTCCGCCCTGATGAAAGAACTATCATTCCCCAATTTCCCAGTGTATGCAGATCCGGAAACGAATCCATTTGGGCCGGAAGAACCACCTGAAACCCCATGCCAATCCTTCACCTATATTTATATCCCAATCATTAACCCCAGATTCACGCGATCAGCATTTAAATCAATGAAATTAAATGGAAAGGATTATTAATTGGGATTTGTTGTATCTATATGTGTTTAATTACTATATATGGAATTACCTTGAAATCAGTATCGGGAGGGATGACGTTTGATCCCAGCCCATTGTTCATGGCATTCCGAATGACGTCATTCGGGTTTTGACCAGAAGACACCTGAATCAAAAAAACGGTTGCTGCCCAAATCACCATGAAAAATGAAATCAATTTGCTCATGTTTACTTATATAAGTTTATGTAGTTATAATTTAACTGACGATATATTATGAGTTTGAATTTTGTTGTCCTTGGAGGTGGAAACTTGTTGTGGGTCTCCTCGTTCAATCTCCTCTGGGTTTTATGATGCCATAATTATATATACAATGTGGTGAAAATATATTTTAATCAAAGGAGCCTGAATTGTCTTCTATGAATTTCCCTAATGGAACTCTTTTTGCCTCTTTCCATCTAATCTTCTCTGGATTATGTACACACAATTTGCTATATTCGCTATATACTTGCTGTGTACAAGTTTAAAATCCCCTATATACATACTCACAATGAAATTCAATGGAAATGAAAAGTACACATCAAAGTCATTAGCTCGAAATGAACAGTAAATGGTAAATGAGTATAGTCAAACGCAATGGCGATGAGTAATTTACTCATATACTCATCGCCATTGTGTTTGAGTATAGCGATATCGAAATTCTCCAGTAAAATCTTCCGTTTTCCTCCTCCGCATGCATCCGCATTAGAGTTTTAATTTTATGCACACATTTTTTTAATTATGAGTCAGACTGATGACAATGACAAAATGCGATGTGAATAAATGATGAATGACTTTTCCGCTTTCCCAATAAATTATTGCGAGAAATGTGTGGAGAGTCATTTTGTAAAATCATCCCTAACGACTTGTTGACAGCCATAATTTTCCTAATTTTCGTTTCGTACAGCACATAAATCAGTCTGCATCAAAATATATAGCTGCTATTTAGAATAGAATAATATATTTAACAACGCATTTAAATATGGCTCATCATTTTGGATGTGTATAGCCTTGAACTATAGAGAATGGGAGATTATAATTTGACGATATCCAGAATCCAGAGAAAAGCAGAATACATATTTCAGTTGCTTCACACTCATTAACTGTGAGTGTGACTACTAATTGTAAATGACGTTGTGAAGCTAATTGAATTGTCGTACTTAAGTACGGGGAAATCAGGGAGTCACCTGTGAATTTTACATGAGTCAAGTTCGTTCAAATGTGACTCATTCGTTCGGGTGTCAACTTCACATTTTACGATATTTTACCTTTTATTTTCACCTTCCACACAAAATTAACATTTTCAAAAAAACATCCTCCTTATTATATATTATACATATGTATATAAGTTTTACTTGAAAAAACTGGAGCAGTGAAAAGAAATTTTGGTCTCTGCTGTGTGTGTTTGCTCTGTTCTTAAATCGCTCTAGAAAATGAAATGACTCTCTCGATTGTTCTCATGAAAATGGAGTAAATGGACTAAAGTTATTATTTTGTTTGAATATGTTATTTTCCTTTCAATTGTCAACACTCGTTGTGAATAATGCAAATGTGAATTGTTTAGTTTGACAGCGGGGTTTTTTTGCCTTCATTGTTAAAAAAAAGAGCATTCAGTTTCAGTTTCATTGACATTGGAGACTTTGGAATTTGGAATACTTTTGGATTCGGATTTTGAACTCATTTTCCATTTCAAGCGTTTCTGTTCTAGTTTTTTTTTCAAATTCTATATATATAATATTCAAATTGACCTGCTTCAAC
The DNA here is from genome assembly GCA_034699125.1 of Gisinianus flammeolus. NCBI lineage: Eukaryota > Metazoa > Arthropoda > Collembola > Symphypleona > Katiannidae > Gisinianus > Gisinianus flammeolus. Next base: position 2,407 of record JAIUND010001707.1, on the reverse strand, counting down.
AATTTTGTGCCCTCTATAATAGAATGGGCAAATGTTGGATCATTTTCAGTGTGGCAACTCTTCTAGTGAGCGCCGTTTCCGCAGCCTCAGTAAGTTCCACACATGGATTGTTTTCCCTCTTACAAATGTCTAATGTGTGAATGAGAAATTACACGGATATTTTGGGGGATTTTATAATATATTATTATTATATAGGATGATAAAATTGGAGAGCCCGAACGAAAGGAGCCCGAACGAGTGGAAATAATGGTGGGTGGATTATCCAAAGGAAAAAAAGCGGATGCAGAAATAAATGAAGTGGTCAAATCTTTGGAGAATGAAATCCACATCAAAACCTGTGAGAAACTCAAGTCCGTGGCTTGTACAACGACGGGGGAGATCAAAGTACTCGAGTATAAAACTCAGGTGGTCGCTGGGACAAATTACTGGGTTAAAATTGAACTCGACGGTCAGATATGGCATCTCCGAATTTTCGATCAGAGTTGGACCAAAACTCGGTCATTGAGCAGTGTTTTGAAACCAAAAGAACCGACTGATGAACTCCTTTATTTTGAATAAACTAATGAAAATGACAATGAGATCCGTCTTTTTTATTCATAAAGTGTACAAAAACACCAAAAAAAATGAACAAATAAAAACACACGGAGAAAATGAACAAACGGTTTACATTTTACATTGTAGATACTTCAAAACCCTTTTTATTCGTCACAAAACAAACTAAACGATTAAAATCTTCATGGTAAATCCAAACACTTTGTTTTTTTCTGAATTATATATTTTGGATCACGAGTTTTCATCCATGAGGAATTTGAACACGTGAATGAAAACAATGAGAAAGCCCATGAAGAAAGAGCAAAATACGAAATAACCATAGAGGTTAAAGGGCGTGGGTTGGAGGAACCTTAAGAGAGTAATGCCAAATGCAACAAGGGCCGTCATCATTGTGTAGTCCCAATATGATGCTGCTGGAATTGCTCCAAAGTCCACTTTGAATATCCCCAAACCAAAGAAACTCGGTGTACTCCCATTTTTCATGACCAAGATGTAACCCAGACAAAACTAAGGGGTCAAAAAAAAAAAACATTTTAAAAATGGGGCTCATTTTTTACACATGTAAAAAGGTACGTCTTAAATAAATTATAAATGACACACACCATGATGATCCAACTCATCCAAATGACCGAGAACACATAGAGTTGATCCATCGGGAGGACCCCTTTAAAACCGAGAACAGCCACTACTAGGACAATTAGAAGGGTCACCAAGGTCATTCGAGCAGTCTCTTTTGATCCTGGGATGTTCATACCCGGATTTTCAGTCTCATTCTCACTGAATGGTCTGAAATGAGGATGACAAGGGTTTCAATTTTCAATTTTTTTGACCCTTTTCTATATAAACATATTATTGTACATTAAATGGGGAATGTATGTATACCTTGAGGGTCCATTGGTATGTGGACCGGACTCCCAAGTCATCGTCCCCACGCTCATGGCTCCAATTTGTAGAGTCAACGCGGAATTAGTGCCGGAAGTGGAGCGTCGACGCACGAAATTGAAGATGGTGTACAGCCAGGTGAGAGAAAATGAAAAAATCATCACTTTCCCACCCCATTCCCCCCAAAACTCCCCGGCAAGATTCAGCGCCGTTTGGATATTGTTGAGGAAGATGAGGAAAGCGGCGAGGAGTCCCATGGACCATATGGTTTTTATAACGAGACCAAAGGATATTTTGGGGCGGTTCGTGTCCAGGAAGAAAGTCCAAAAGAGGAAGATGAGAGTAAGGATTGTCCAGAGAGTCAAAAACTGATGGAGTTCTTTGTCAATGATCCAGTCCCAATTTGGATTATCCAGGATGGAAATGGTGGGGACGAGAATGAGCGTTGTGAGGATGATCATGGAACCCAGACGTCGATTGAAGTCGGACATCTCCTCCTCCTCCTTTGGAGGAGATTCCCCCCCTCAACTCTTTCTTCCCCTTTCGTTCTCGTCGCGGCTCAAATAAAAACTGGGATCAGTTTGAACTACATTGGACAGCCGAGGAGTGAAGGGATTTATGAAAAAATTGGCTTAATTTCCCCCATTTCCATTTCAATTGTGTTATAAATGTTTATTTTCATTCCTATATTCATTTTAAACACTTTCTTTCATTCAACTTTGGCATTTAAATTTACGCTTTCATTTGCTATTTGGAATTTGGAAACGTATAAGCTTCGTTTTAAATTGAAATTCATATACCTATATGTGAAGTTTATATATGAACTAGACATGAGATTCGGGATGGGATCGTCCCGATCCCGACGTCCCATTCCATCCCGAACTCGGGATGGGACAGGATAACGCTGAAGTATTTCGGGACGGGACGGGATGGGATTTAAATTTTACAAACAGTATGGGATGGTACGGGATGA